>JBAMHX010022099.1:0-14285 GCA_037177515.1 Pseudomugil tenellus
CCTCCCTACAACGCCTTGACATGCTCCTGATGAGGCAGCGGATGTTCTTCTGAGGGATCTCCTCCCAGACCTGGACTTAAGCATCCGCCAACTCCTGGACAGTCTGTGGTGTAACTTGAGATTGGTGGATGGAGCGAGACATGATGTACCAGATGTGTTCAATTGGATTCAGGTCTGGGGAATGAGCGGGCCCATAACATCAATGCCTCTGTATTGCAGGAAATGCTGACACACTCCAGCCAAATGAGGTCCAGCATTGTCTTGCATTAGGAGAACTCAGAGCCAACCACACTAGCATATGGTCTCACAGGGGTCTGAGGATCTCATCTCGGTACTTAATGGCAGTCAGGCTACCTCTGGTGAGCACATGGACGGCTGTGCAGCCATCCAAAGAAATGCGGCCACACACCATTACTGACCCACTGGAGGATGTTGCAGGAAGCAGTACATTCTCCACACCATCTCCAGACTCTGTCATGTCTGTCACTTGTGCTCAGTGTGAACCTGCTTTTATCTGTGAAGAGAACGGGGCGCCAGTGGCCAATTTGCCAATCTTAGTCTTCTCTGGCAAATGGTCAACGTCCACCACGGTGTTGGGCATGTACTGGCCTGTCTCCTGGTAGCGCCTCTATGCTCTGGACACTACGCGGACAGACACAGCAAACCTTCTTGCCACAGCTTGCATTGATGTGCCATCCTGGATGGGCTGCACTACCTGAGCCACCTGTGTAGATTTTTGAATGAAGCATTCAAAAGGGACCAAAACATCAGCCAGAAAGCATTGGAACTGAGAAGTGGTCTGTGGTCACCACCTGTAGAACCACTCCTTTATTGGGTCTGTCTTGCCATTTGCCTATAATTTCTACCTGTTGTCTATTCCATTTGCACAACAGCATGTGGAATTGATTTTTAATCAGTATTGCTTCCTAAGTGGACTGTTTGATTTCACAGAAGTGTTGTTGACTTGGAGTTACAATGTGGTGTTTAAGTGTCTCCTTTATTTTTTTTTTTAGCAGGTTAGTTACAGGGTATTACATGTGTGGCTTTATATTATTGTATTGTGACTTTCTGAGGTTTGGGGACATTCAGGGATATACCCCTAAATATTGCTTCCAATGACATAGACCTTGTTGTGTGAGTGCTGAAACAACAGTCTAAATAACCCTTTTAACCGCTTATTATTCCTCTTGCCTGGTAGCAGTGAGGAGAGACTCCAACAAACTGTCTTGGATTAAGTTGGTATAGAAAATATATTGAAGAACATCACGTTTTTTTTTTAACTTTAAATGAGTCGTTAAATATAATCTGATTTTCTTGTCAACATAATCCGAAATTCTGAAACTTAAAATAATGCTTGTTTTGAAGTAAATTCTAACTCCCTAATTTTTGCACAAACCCAAACTACCAAGTGAAAGAAGAAGAAGAAGAAAAAAAGGAAAAATCTTGGAGTTAGCGTAACATAGATTCACTGCTTGTATGACACAAGTGTAAATGTAGATGTTAAATTATATCAGAGACAAATGAGTTATTGCCATTATGTGTCCTGTATCTGCTGTTATTAAAAAGGATTTGTGACACAATACACGCTTCCCTTCAAACCCGTTTTCACTCCCTCTCTTGTATCCGGCTTCTTCAGAGACTCTGCGACGAGCACAGCTGTTATTGTAATAAAACAGCTTTGTTTAGAGCTAAATCACTCTGAGCATCGTCCTCACATTGTTGTTGTTGTTTGTTTCAAGAGGATGAAGTCGTACTTTCACTGCATCATTGGCTTCATCCTCACGACTTTCTCAAATTTGGACACAATGTGTCTCTTATTTGTACATCTTGCTTTCTTTTGAGTTATCTACTCTCATCCTCCCCAGTATTTTTTCTCTATATATCATTTGGTGAAGGTCAGTTTTTTTACATTGGAGCATGTGCTCTCCAATAAAAGGCAAGCTAAAGAGCTCAAATCTGTTTGTCTGAGTGCATTTTATGTCCCTCACAGGAGCTGGATTAAGACAGAATTATAGAAGAGCTTATTTCCAGAATGAAATTCATTCACAATGTCTTCTCTCTGCAAACACTGCTGTAAAACTGTCACTTGTATTTGTAGCAACAATGAAGGTTGTGTCTACTGCAGAGTCCAAAAGGTGTACAATTTCTCCAATGCAGAAAAGGAGGGAAAAAAAGTAAACCTGCGTTTTTACATATGTGTGTGTGCAGTTACAGCCAGTGGACAGTCATTAACTCGGCTCTGCACAATGTGGTCTGATCATACAAAGAAAATTGCTGAATGATACCAAATTGATAGAAGTCCTGCAGCTTAAGTGATCGTACGTTACAAGTGGTTGACAGTTAGATTTACTACTCTCGCTTTTAGGAGACAAGTCTGTAAACAAAAGCAACATGATGGTCTTATATTTTCACAATATGCTACCAAGTAACAGCACCAGCTGAGTACCTCTTTCTGAGATAACAGGTTTTTATTATCCTGTGTGACTGGACCAAACGTTGTCCCGTGCAGCAGGACTAAGGAAGCAGCTTAGCCGCCTTCTAGTTCTGTGAAATAAACCAATTGAATCTGATTTTCTCTGAGATTTTTGTCATTACTCTGTCAGAGATTATGATGGTTGAACATGATTCTGTACAGAACTTGCAGTCTCAGTCTCTAATTTGCATTACCAAATGCAAATCAAACATATTGCCTGTGCATCCATAAACCAGATGTTAGCTGGTCTTTTTTTTCTATTAACCTTCCCATGATCTTGCTTATCTACTTTTCCGCATATAATCTTTTGTTTTGTTCCTTCTTTTTCTTCATCCTTTCTTCACAAGTATTCTTCTGTATTCCACCTTGTCCTACCTTCTCCTATTATCTCACCTTCCTCTTCTTTTGTCCTCACCTCCCCCTCCTTTTTCATTCAGTCTATCCACAGTACTGCATATCCCTCTCATCTGCTTCTCTAATCGACTCTACATTCACCCTCTCCCTTTTTCACACCCATCCATCCTCCCATCTCCCCCGCTCTTTCATATTTGCTGACGGTGGAGTTGGTTGTTTTCCCGGCTGGCTCGCCTCCGGAGCTTTAACCCTGCTGGTCCTACTCTTCCAGGTGCAGAGGAGACCCAAGGGTCAATCTGTCACCTTCACACTGCTGCGGCAGCCATCCACACATCCCTTCATTTATCTCTCCATCTATACATCTGTCCTCATCCTTTTAGCATCGTCTTACAGCATGGGAAACAGCATGATTTATTCCCCAAGTTTAATTTGCCAAATTGAAAGTTGAGATATTGAAGTCTGAAAATATTTTTGATATTGACAGTAAATTTAAAATGAAAGAGTTATTTTGGGTGTTATTTAGAATTTTTTTTTTGTCTTGAGTACCTGTTTTCAGTCCTGAAAAGTGATAGATGACCAAAACATGGAACCTTCACCCAGGAGATGAGGGCTTTGTCCCAGCTTTTGAAGGATATTTTGGAATTTTTGTTTCAACATTGGGATGATTAAATGACCTTGATTTGAGACAAAGATGATCCTTTCAAATGTCATTGTTATAATAAAGGAATTGGTTGTTATGATTCTGTAAAACAATAAAAAAAACTGTTCTCTTCATGATGACATCAATGTGTTGTTTTTTAGGCTGTGTTTAAGGTAAGGTTGACTCCCTTGTAGTCTAGCATAACATGATGCTATACTGTCAGAATTTAAGATTGTCTAATTTATGGTAACCAGTAAACTGAATAAAAGATAATCTGATATCGGTAGTTAATATTGAGCTCAAAACTAAGTTGCTCCATTTAGATGACATTTAAAGACCTAAAGACTTATATAAAATGTCTAGAAAATGTACAGGATTAATAAAGCTTTTTAAATTAATTCATTAACAACATATTTTAGTAGTCAAATGTGATCATGTTGAAAGTCACCTGTTTGGTTGACACATCGCCAACCCAACAAAAATCTTTAACCATTTAATGTAAATTATAGTGTCCTCTCCCAAACCCTTTCTAAAATAGATAAATAAATACAATTTCCAGCAAAACAAAAAGCAATTGAAAGAAAGAAAAAAATCCCAAAATATAATGAAACAAGCTAACCAATGACACCTCCTCATCCACTGTTAATCCTTCACTATCCACATATCATTCTTGCAAACAGACACAGTGGTAATTCATCAACTCCTTATGAGTTCATTCAGTCTGATCTCATAATGCGTCAAGTCATTTGGTTTTTTTTTATTACCAGGTCACTTCATGTCAGTCACTGTGAAAAGATGATTGTATGTCCCTCCTAACCCTAGTAATTAATGTCATTTGTGGTGATGCTATCAGACACAAAAAGCTTAAAAAGCAAATAAATAAAGGGCTAAATGTGCTAGCACCAGCATGCTATTTGTACAAACTGAGTTGAGAACATGCGGTTGCATAAATTAAGATTTTAATGAGTGTATTCCGGTCTTTTTTCATGTGGCACATAAATGAACACAAGTAAAAAAAAAAGACATGTATAAATTATGTGGCATCTGCATAGTTAGTAAAGTAATTACTTAGTTTTATAGGAACTGACTTTCTAACATGATGGCTCCTCTTTGGTTAATTAAGCAGAATATGTAACATAGACAAAGGTAGCATTGTTGTTGTTGTTGCTTTTATAAAAGTAATTCATTTCTTTAACTAACACCATCAAGCTCCTAAAATCTTTAAGGGAAAGTACACATTTTAAATGCACAGTCATGTCTTTTACAATTGCCTTCCTTCTTAGTTTAGATTTAAAGAACTCTTTACTCCCCCTTCAGGAATATGATTCCTGCTCATAACAAAGTCTTGTGTCCTCTTAATGGTTCCGTATTTTGCTATATTTGCCATTACAGTGTCTGTCCTGTGCACATTTATGATAATATTCTGCATTTTCCAACATGCACCATACTATAGTTTTGCAAGAAATTTCTTGATGCAAGGTCTTTTACTCGGAACTGGGAATGCCCCCTTACCACCCCCACTACTAAACACACACACACACACACATTTAAAATTGACAATACAATTTTTAGCATAACTTAACACATAATAATGGCTTTTTGTTGTTTGTTCACAAGATCGCAATGACTTCCAATTAATGACAATGCAAAGAAATTTCAGAACATCTTTTACTTTAAAAGAACATGTTAAATTATTTTAAATTACTTGGATAAAACTTAAATATTTAAAGAAATAAAAAATTAATATACAAAGTATAAAGGTGCTGTGCAGGAATAATACTTATATATAAAAACCTACGCTGTACCTACATAAACAAGGAACATTTAACAAAATATAGACACAGATCGTCATAAATAAAATCACAGTCAATACAAAATAGACAAAAACCCACCTATAAATAACTTGAGCAAAAAACTATGAAGAATACAAAGTCTGTCACTCAGCAGTAAAACATATGTTATTTCCTTTAGAATCAACTAAAAAAATTACTCATACAAATATGCTACAAGAAATGTTGAAATATATTTAACACATTATATATGATAATAGCAGAGCTCAATTAACTGCAAAAATTCTTTGGAGCACTGTACAACATTTATAACCAATGAAAATGATTCCCTATGATATTTTCAAATGGAATTATTAATATGTAAATATTAGTACAAAGTAGCTTATAGTAGCTCAACTCTATCTGGTCATTTGTCTCCACCAGCTTAAGAAATGGTCAGCCTAGATGCATTTGTGGTGTGAGAGTAAGTGATGGGGAGAGCGCGGGAATGGTCACCGGGCAGAATCGTGCTGTATTCAAGTGAAGCAATTTAAACTGCATAAGCATGATGCTTTAACAATGACAATGCAATTGGTAATGCAATAACAGGTTGCTGTAAATGGCAAGTAAAAAAAAAGTAATGTCCAAGTCCGACGTAGTGTTATAATGGGCCATGGATTAAAATGCTGTGCCTTCGGGCGTGCTCCAGGATGTTCGTGTTGCACGTTTAGTTTTCCCTCAATGTATAGATATTTGAAACTTTGAGGACACCAAAAGGGGGCGCCCCCAATACATTTCTCGCCCTAGGGAATCGCCTAAGTCGCCTATAGAAATTACCAGCCCTGTGGCTTAACATGGTTTATTTCCAGCTCCCCTCGCTCATCAGACCCGCCCACAGAGCAGCCAGAGAGGCCCTCCCTTTGTCCCACCCAACCCGTGATGTCACCTCAGACAATGTGCATCTCCCTCACATACCCCATGACGTAGTTTAGTTGGAGCTAACGTTTCAAGTTTTCAGGTAGGGGCATATGGAGTCTCCACAGTGCTGTGCAGTCAAGCATTTGCTCTGCGTAAGCCACACCTTTTTTTTCAAAGAAATAAAGCTACAAAATGAATGGATGTAAAATAAAACTACTTCAGGGATTGTTTTAAGGTACAGTTAAAACTAAATTAGGTTCAAAGCTCATAAAAGTCAATTTTGCATAATATAGGACCTTTAAATGAACTGACAGTCATCGACTCTGACAGCAAATCGAACAGTCCCTCTGTCTCGCATAATTTCCACCACCAGGGCATTTGTTTTGTTCCACTCCAGAGCCCCGCAATGGTCACTGTACACCTTTAACTGAAGGGACTCTTCACTTAAATGTTTGTTCGTGCTGTTTGTTTTTTATCGCTGGGGTTTGTTGTCATCGAGATCTCAGCTTGAGTTGCTCTGTGACAAATGTCAGCCGGTTTATTAGTTCTGTTCTCCTTGACATTTAAAATGATTCACTATTTTGAATGTCCCTACAGTATAGCTGTCTCCTGGCGATGACTGCTGACTATTGGTTAGGACTGTGGATGGTTGAGAGGTTTTAGTTTAACATTAGAACACAAGATGCTGTGTAAATAATGATATATTGTGGAAAAAATAAAATAGGGACATTATTCTGATATAATTAAAAAATTCTCAACGTAAAATTTGACTTTGATTTTGCTCTCTTTTTTGTCATGTCATGCAATGATTTTTGATGATCAAGTCAAGTTTTGAATAGTTGTTCAATCAAACTCAAAATTTTTTATAGTTTTCTTTGTCACACCACCCTAGTGTGCTCAGATTTTTAAAGAAAATACTTTCCCCTTTAATTAATACCAAATAGCATTTCATTTGCACTATTTCAGTATGATGGGGAGCTGCTATTAATAAAGTTCCTGTTAAAAGCCTCCTTATAGCAGAAAAGAAATAATCCTTTTTGTAAATTCTCTACATTTTTATTGTTGAACACCAACATTAAGCAACTTTGATTATCAGCAGCTTTTAGTAGTAAGTCAGGCTGAAAGACTAATTTCCTGCTCCTTTTGATAAAGCACTATACGGGGTTGCAGTCAAAGTTAGTATTCAGTCAGTAAAATCTGATCTAGGAACTCTGGTTGTGTGATGGCTAAATATTTTTACAAGCTTTTGCGACAGTAAACACTTCAGTTTAAAAGGAAAAGTTATGCTCTCAGGAAGAAGCATGCTACTCTGAGAAGGTTAAACATGTTTGTAATTATGGACAAATGTCTTTGTGTACATACATAAGCAAATATGAATGATAAAGTGTAATTTCAAACCTTTGCATGGTAATACTATTGTCTGTGTACATATGCAGCTGTATGGATAAGGTTGTATCTAGTGTTTTCATCAAGTTCTCTGTACTTACTGTAATACTTTACTGTTAACTTCCTCTTCTCATTTCTTCCTTTTTTGCAAACAGTCCATTATTTCATGTATTCATGATTCAATTCAGTTTATTGTTACCTGTTTAACTCACAACAAATGCTGAGTTTTATTTGTCTTTTTATTCAGTGCAAGAAAATAGGCACCAGTCGGCCTACTTAAGGCTTCTCTTTGCAGGTTTGATCACAGTGGCAGCTTCCAAACCTAGAAGTCTATCAATTCTCTCATGACGGCAGAGAAGAGGTACTGCATCAGTTCCGAAGTTGTTGCTGTGATTAAACCTGAAAAGAGTCGCTTTAAGTACTGGTGTTGGTATTTATGTGTTACATGGGTTTTGTGGCAGGAGGGAGACCAACAGATTCGAGTCTGAAGCTAAGTCTGAAGGTTGATGGTATGAGAAAGATCCGACAACCATGCAGAAATGATCTCCATCCAGCTGTCAGTTTGGTTCAGAATGACCAATAGCAGCACCCACCCTGTAAGCTTTTTATTCTGACAGCAAAGACACATTTGATATTGCTCAATATTTATCTTCCGTCCTTATAATAGGACGTCAATAGAATAAACAAAAAAAAAAAAAAATCAAGAAAACCAGTTTAATAATTCTGCATCAGGATGGCCAATAATCAACTCTGATCAGAACCTTCTTACCTCTTTCCAGCCAGCATGTCAGCATATTTACAAATAAACCATTATAGAATCCTTAGCAAACCTTAACCTCTTAATCACGTCCAAAAAGTTCTGAAAATCTGGTGGACGTGGTCGTCAGTGGAAATTTTTCACCTCACAATCCAGTCAAGCACCCAAATATCATCATCATCATCATCATCATCATCATCCTCCTCCTCCTCATCATCATCATCATCATCTTCCTCCGCCTCCTCATCATCATCATCTACCTCATCATCATCATCCTCTTCCTCCTCCTCCTCCTCATTATCATCATCATCCTCTTCCTCCTCCTCCTCATTATCATCATCATCATCATCATCATCCTCCTCCTCATTATCATCATCATCATCATCATCCTCCTCATTATCATCATCCTCCTCCTCATCATCATCCTCCTCCTCATCATCATCATCCTCCTCCTCATCATCACCATCCTCATCCTTCTTCTCATCATCATCATCGTCCTCTTCCTCATCATCGTCCTCCTCCTCCTGATTCTGTTGGTGCTGGAGCATGATGATGAGAACATCACGGCACTGAGGGTTCATGTTTACCTCTTGACATCTAGACTGCAAGTGCCGAGGTCTCAGAAAATTATAGCATTTGCATGCCACAAATCAGAAGGGATACAGAAGTGATTAGTCGTATTTCACACTTTTTCAAGACATCGTTTAACGGGCTTAGCTAGTGCTATTTACGCAGTAAAAATCCATTTGTCAGTAAAAAGCCACTGAACACGCTCTTTCTCGTAATACCAATGCATAACACCCGTCAGATAAACATGTTATACCCTTGACAGACTGCTAAACTTTTGCATCTTACTGCATCACTCCAAGTTTTAATCACTGCTGGAACATGGATTATCATGTATGTTTCACCTGTGTTGCACATCTTTGTCATTTCTTTCCCATGGGTGCTTGTCGTGGTTGTACGCAGTGTAAAATTTTGAACTGTTCAAAGCTTTTTACGATGTCCGACGCTGTTCCGATTTTTCCCTGCGCCATGCCACGTTTACAAATCGATGTAGCTTGTCTTAAACTCAGCATCAACGGAACAACATTGTCTACTTCCCAGGAGACCACTTTTGGATGTGTTTTGGACAACATAAATCACTGTGTGACAGGCCCCTTAATGTCAAATCTAGACTTTTTGTAAAACCATAAAAATAGCTGAAGTAACTCTCAGTATGTAGGTATTTGAAGAAAACCCATCATCTTTTCTTTTAGAAAAATGTTAGTTTTAGAGCAGGGATGGGCAACTCTTGCCCTCAAGGGCTGCAGTGTTACAAGTATTAGGACTTTCCCTGTTACAAGACCCCTGACACACATCCAACTTAATTAGAAGACTTGTTCAGAACTTCATATCAGCTCCTGAAGAAGTCTGCTTGTACGCAGTGATTTAATTCAGGTGTGTTCCAGCAAAGAAATTCCTAACACTTGCAGGACTGCGGCCCAGAGTTGCCCATTACTGCTATAGAGGGATCAGTGTAACCAAAGATGTATTTCGGACTGTGGTACCGTTGGACAAGTGAGATATTTCCAGTTTATTGGACTTTGTTTAGTGGCCCTCTGAAGGCTTTTTTCTCTTAACAAGCTTTTAAAGTCCATCCAGGTTGGGTTTATAAACTGCTAGAGACCTGCTAGCTGCTTCAGTCTGGGTTTCCCTGTCTATGAATCCATTTGGAACCTGACAATTCTTGTTAGTTGGTCTAGACCAGGGGTTCTCAATTCTATCCTATGAGTGCTACAATCCAAGAGGTTTTCCATGTATTCCTGCTTCATTCCACCTGAATCAATTCAAATGGATCAGGTTCCTGACACTGATTTATTAATGAGATTCAACTGTGTTGGAGCTAAGATGCATGGAAAACCTGCTGGATTGTGGTCCGTATAGAACTATATTATCACTGGTCTAGACCTTTACCTGCACCAATATTTGTGTGAGTCCACTTGTCAGAGACTGCAGGACACCAAATGTTTAGAAATGACACAACTTTCATTCAAAAGGATATTTTAATTTAACAACCAGGAATAAATAAGTTCTGTTAAAAAATAGCCTTAATTCATCTCCTCTACAGTCCTTGCGTCCCATCTCATGTAGCTGGGAAGGTCAAAACACGCACGGAAAAGGACTTTACTTATCAGGACAAATCAGCGTTATCTCAATAGGCACAAGGAGGAACTATTCAGCAGGCAGACGTTCCTTTACTTAGCTTGGTTGCAGCGTGATAGAGATTACTCCGCGCGACGCTCCGGGATCCCTCCGCCACAGCTGATCAGCCACTCCTCCAGCGTGTTTCCGTGCTTCTCGCTGTGCAAGAATCCGGCGCGGCTGAGTCCTCATTCGCTGCCGATCAGCCTCTCCTCCAGCGTTCTCCCGTTTTCCAAGCTTGGGTGAAATGTCCAACCAGTATCCAGCGTGGTGCACTGGATCGCCCCATGTCCTGCTGCACACGCTCACCTTGCGCGTCTGGCTTCCCCCCTCCAGGTCTGTCTTCCTGTCTTTTATGTTGTATGTGGCGGTGACAGCCAGTAACTCTTGGTTAGGGAGGTGTGATCAATTAGTCCCCTTTCCACCACAGTCTGATTAAAACATGCATCACAGCACACCAAAACACAGAAAAGCAATATTCAATCCAATGAAATAAGACTTGGGGACAAAAAGCTAAAACAGATCATATAAACACACTTTGCAATTATGAATCTTTATGAAACTCAATGTACGTCCAGTTCAAAAAGTTGAAAATTTAGATTTGAGTCCTTTTTATTGGCTTGTCTTAGATTTGACAGCTAAATTCTGTTTACTTTATACTCATTCTTTTGCTAAATTACCTCGAGAAATTTCCGCAGCATGCTAACATACTGCTAAGTCTGTGATGAGGAAACAGGTTTGGTTTTGTTTCTAAGTTCATACAAAGTGTTTGTTTGGACCCATTGGTTAAAAGTAGTTAATGTCAACACAAATTACTCAAGTGTAATTTTATTTCATTACGAATTACTGACCTTCTTGTTGGACTTCAGAACGAGGTCAAATGTTGATTTTATACTACACCCGTGGTGGGTCAAATGGTTCTCTTTGCAGATCAAAAAGGTTATTATGGACAGATTTAAATTAATATATTACCAGAACTGAAAGGAAGATGATTCTGCAATTGTTTAACTGTTAATGCTTTTCCATCTCACTTGTGGACAATAAAAGCACCACAGTCTGGTGGTAAAGTTTTAAGGAGTTATTGCCAACAGAAATTACATTCAAGTCACTTGTCATATACAAAGCTGCACAAATACATTGACATTCTGATTTGGTGATCTTTTTTATTTCACTCCAGTGCAATTGCTTTTTGGTTCAGTTTAGGCAACAAAGCACTGCTGATTGTCAATTTGCATCCTTGGTGTATTAAAAAAAAACAGAATCCTCTGCTTTGTCATGTCAAGAGGCTCAGATAAAATGGTGATATGTGGGAATCTGAATGTTGAAGAGAGCTTTTGACCAAAATTGCTGTGAGAATTGTGTTTTCAAATCTGTCCATGCTGTCTGAACCCATTTCTGGTTTTTGCATTATATTTGTGTCAGTGCTTCAAAGAAATGTTTTGATGACCCTAAAGACCTGATAAGTAGTTTTGGTGACTTAAGAAACACAAACAGTCATGCTCTAGAGAGTAAGGTTCTGAAAGTGACAGTGTGTTGCACACTTAAAATGCAACACTTGCTAATGAGCATCTGCTTGAAAGCTGACTTGGGTAAAAAAAAAAAAAATAAAAAATAAAAAAAAAAAAGGATACTTGGTAAGAGTTTAGTCTTTTGGTGATACGAGTGATGTCCCTCCCTTTCTTTCTTGTCTCCTGTCTTCAATATCTCAATGCTGTTTCTGAATGATCTGATGAATAATGTGACACAAACTCTCTGGTTTGTCGATTTTTTGTCAGATTTCTCTTTTTTTTCCACTCCTGAATGATGAGCTTTAAATGACTTTATTTTAATTTATTTATTGGATTATGAAACAATAATATAAAGTGAGCTCCTCACACAGCTTCTATTATGTGTTATCACATACTGTATGTTTAACATGTCAATATGTGCAAAACCAACGTGGGCTCACATGAAACATGTTTTTGTGTTAGGGTTGGGACATACTTTCTGTGTATGCAACATGCACATCAGTGTTGTGCTCCATCTGTGTATACACATATTGGTGCATGACAGCAGCAGAACTTGGAGATGGTAAACCAATTCTGCTGCTTACATTGTTTTTCTGGGCAATTTGCATAAACAAGTTCACCAATCTGTTACCAACTGTCAAGGAATGATTGTTTATCATTGTGCAACAGGGAGGAAACATCATAGATTGCTGATCGTCTGACCTCATATCCGTGCTTTTGTTCATATGAGCACTTTCAGCGTTAAAGTCAATATTATAACTAGTGTGTAAAACAGATCACTTTGGATTAACGTGAGCAGCCGTTAGCTGACAGATCTATGCCAGCAATGCCCAACAGCCATGATGCATATGTGGAAGTATAGTATAGTAAGTACTGTATATCCCAGCCCTAGGAGTAGTGACATATAAACATGTTTACTGTTACTTTTCAGAATAGTATGAATGAGATGATGCAGAATTTCACTACAAATGTACAAAAATCAGCTTTTATATATGTGACACTGTTTTGTATAATGCTTTTCCTGCAGTAGCCAAAGCTGTGAAGTATTAGTGTGTACATTATTATTATTATTATTATTATTATTATTCAAGTTTAATAAAGAAACCCTTTATTGTACAGACATCAAACCTCTCATTTGCCTCCCTGCAGTTTCCAGAAGCGGAAATATGTTGTGTGTCAGCTGCTAAATGAGAGGATTACCATGTCATTATAATGGTTTGAGTCAGCAACACTGCACTTCATGATGCCACTGCTGCAAGAAAAAAAATCTGCTTATCCCTGAAGGGGAACAAAGCTAATATCCTATATTTAGGTGAGCATTAAGGGCCATTACCAAACAGACAAAATGCTTTGCTATGAGGGCTTCTTTTGGTTGAATGAGGGCATATTTTCTGTCTAATATTGCATGCAAGAAAACATTAGGATGATAAAATCTGAGAAAACATGAGAAATTCTTAATATCAGTTACTGTTGGAAAGAAATGAGAATTTTAGTTGAACATAAAGAAAAAAAACATTAACTTTAAAGATCTTAGAAATTTCCATACATCTGTTTATGGTGAACATTGCAGAAATCTAGATATACCATGATGGACAGATTCTGGTGCAACCATCTCTGACTAAAAGCTCTTTCAATTGCCAAATTTAGCAATAAATAAATTTGCTTTGGCCAGCTTTGATATTTCCACTACTGTATGTCGTTGCTTACCATGCAGCTGGGTGAAATTCACAATTTAACTGTGTGATTATAAAGCAGCTTGCAAAGGGGAGCAAGTGTTCAATTCAATTCAACTTTATTTGTATAGCGCCATTTCACGTCAATCTCGTCTCAAGGCGCTTCAGAGATTGGCCAATTTTAAAAAAAAATAGCCTTATATAGGGAACCAGCAAGATTGCATCGAATCTTGACTTTGATCAAGATTTGATGCAATCTTCCATCCTGAGAAAGCATAGGGCGACAGTGGGAAGGAAAACTCCCTTCTAACAGGGAGGCCAAAACCTCTGGCAGAACCCGGCTGAGGTAAGGCAGCCATCTGCCTTGAATCGCTGGGGTTACAGGGACAGGAAAGACAGATAAATACGTTGCAGCTTCTATCCAGGAAGACCTTCACATAAAGGAAAATAAGAAGTAAGACCTACAAAAAAGGAGAAATAAGCAATAAGACCTGCAGAAAAAAAAGAATAGGTTAATGATGCCAGTACTGTCCAATACATGGAAAAAAGCAGCAGAGATAATAATTGAAAGTCCTCAGTGCATCATGGGATGTCCGGCTAGACTATCCCTAACTGTAAGATTT
>JBAMHX010022245.1:0-14274 GCA_037177515.1 Pseudomugil tenellus
GTTCTTAGGTTATATCAGAAACAAATTAATAAAGCACACTATCACTTATTAAAATCTAAATTTCCTTTAAGGTTTTACGCATAGGGTATTAGAAATATCCTTTATTTAGAGGTCTATTTAGCAGGAGAAATGACCTTTGGTTAGGGATGCATACAGGTCCTGGAGAGTTGAAAGCTGTCTCCAGGAAGACAAGAGGGTTTTTTTTTTTTTTTTTACGACAAAGTATAAAAATATAATTCAAACATTAAAGCCTGTACATGTTTTGTTTTATTGGTGATGTATGGCTCTATAAGAGCATGACTATATTTAAAGACTGCGGTGAAACATGTTCGCAAAATACGAGACAATATGAGTGGGAATTCAAGGAAATTGAGCGCACATACTTCTGAAAGGGGAGGAGAATGCAAAAAACCTGCTCCCGACCAGGTTAGATTCAGAGACACTGTTACCGCAGCAACTGACTCAGAGTAAAACTTAACCTTCTTTGTGAAACAAGCCAGGGTTTGCAATAAACTCTACTTCAATTAACCCCACTACCTGAAAAAGGAAAACCTGAGTTGGCCTTATTTCAGGGTTAACCAACTCAGAGTTTTCAGAAAACCTGCTTTGTGAAATGGACCCACTGTTATGTTGGCATGGGAGCCTTAAACCAGCAGGACTATGTCTCCATGTCAGCAGGTAATGTAATGGGTGGAAAGTGGACCTAGAAGCAAACATGAAACTTTTAACAATTAATGTAAAATGTCAACAAAGGTTGTGTTCATGAGAGTAAATAGGCCAGTGGCAGGGTTGGTTTTTGTTGTTTACATTTACATTACATTTGCGCACTAGCAGGTGGAAAAACATACGGTGTAACAGGGCGAAATTCATAGTGTTTACATGATGAAACTTGCAAAGAAGTAAAAATGCAATTGCTTAAAAGCAAAAGAGAAAAATCTTGACCATTTATCAGAGAGGGAAAGGTACGAACAGAAGTTGTTTGTGCGTGGTGTTTTCTTGCCTCATCCTTTAGAAATTGACGAAAAGCAGTGGGACAATAACCTGTCGAAGTGGCCGCCTGTGCAGCATGGCGAGATTTGGAACTATTAAAGCCAAGGCTAAAGCTTTGAAAGCTAGCAAATCTCTGGAAGGATATTTTTTTTTTCAATTGTGGGCTTGTTCATTAAGTTTTATATTACAGTGCAAATGACTCACTATGCTTCCTGCGGAGTTACATTCTTCCGTTTGCACCTCTTAAGTTCTTGCTAAATTAGGCTGAAAGAAGCTGACTGCTAGCGGATGTGTGGGATTTCTGAGTGTCCCTGCCCAACAAACACACTGGACACAGTGATTTTCGCCTAATTTTCCAGCTTTGACGGAAGTCTGCCAGACATTTATCATTCAGGAGGTTTTTGTTTATCAAAGCCATGGCAATCTGCAGAGTAACTCAATGCATGATGCTATGTCCAGTTTTTTTTTTACAGTCTATGGGTTGAAACTAAAGATATTAAATGTAGCAACTGAAAGCAACTGGAAATTTCTAATATATTTTTGGTCTTTTTTGAGTTATGAGAAACCAGTACCCTCAGCCATATCAAGCTCATTATATGGGACACAAACTCCACATGGACCAAAATGAGAAATGGCCATGTATGTTGTCGCGATTGATAACTTTTAAAATAGTGGTGCACTCTACTATGCCCATCAAAAATAATTTATCAATTTCTGAGCACATGTACAGGTAAGCCAAACGGGTGTTTTTCCCCCTATCCGTGCTTTTATAATACTGACGTATATAAGTATCTTATATAGATGCAGATTAGCATTGTTGTTATAATCCAGCATGTTTACATCTGTCACTGACTGAATAATATTCATTAATGTGCACTGTCCCTATTAAATGAAGAAACAAAAGTATGTAGTACAGCAGTGAATAATTTATGTTCCTACAACATGCTCCATATCTAAAGGGAAGTTCCCTTTAAGTTTTTAAGAAAACAGGTGATATTGCAATTTTATAGCAATCATTGGATAACCTCTCTTTTATTATTGCAGTTGCATGCTAGGTATTTAATTTGCTTTTGTCCTATATTTTGGTCTCTTAGACGTGCAGTCCTTACCTTTGGGTTGTGGGACCAGGTGGAACATGGCACATAGTTTTACCTCAGCTTGTTCACTCAGTGGTCCATATCACTAAGCAGATTTTCTAAAAACTCTCAGTTGGTAAACCCCGAAATGAAGCCAACTCAGGGTTTTCAGGTTTCAGGAAGAGGAGTTAAATAAAACAGCCAGAGTTTATAAACTCTTTTAAAGAGAAGTTATCTCTGAGTTAGTTGCCGCGGTAACAGTGTCTCTGAATCTAACCTGGCCTGGAACAGGTTTTGAGCCTGAAACCCTGAGTTTATCTCAGTCTCCTCCCCTTTCAGATGTATGTGCGCACAGTCGCTTTCATATTGGAGACACTGCTGAAAGAGTTGAAGAACTGGGTGATCAAGAAAGTATTTTTTATCCAGTCTGTTTTATCTAATACTGGAACAATGATCAGTAATTATTTCAAAAGTCAATAATAATCCACATCATTCATTGTTTAAATAATCGTCGTCGGCATCATCGTCTTCCACTTTTCTGGGGTTGGGTCGTAGGGGCAGCAGCCTAAGGAGGGAAGCACAGACTTCCCTCTCCCCAGCCACATATTCCAGCTCATCAAGAAGAATCCCGAGGCGTTCCCAGGCCAGGCGGGAGAGATGGTCTCTCCAGCGTGTCCTGGGTCTCCCCCGGGGCCTCCTCTCGCTGGGACATGCACCTCAGCACCTCACCTCACCAGGGAGGCGTCCAGGAGGCATCCTAACCAGATGCCCGAGCCACCTCATCTGGCTCCTCTCGATGGGGAGGAGCAGCGGCTCCACTCTGAGTCCCTCCCTGATGACAGAGCTTCTCACCCTATCTCTAAGGGACCGCCCATCCAGCCTGTGGAAGAAACTCATTTCAGCCGCCTGTATTTGCTATCTCGTTCTTTCGGTCACTACCCAGAGCTGATGACCATAGGTGAGGGTAGGAGCAAAGATTGACCGGTAATTCCAGAGCTTTGCCTTCTGGCTCAGCTCCTTCTTCACCACGACAGACCGGTGCAGCGTCCGCATTACTGCAGACACTGCTCCAATCTGTTGGTCGATCTCATGCTTCATCCTTCCGTCACTCGTGAACATGACCCCGAGATACTTGTACTCCTCCACTTGGGGCAGGACCCCAACTCGCAAAAGGCACTCCACCCTTTTCCAGCTGAGGACCATGGTGTTGGATTTGGAGGTGCTGATTCTCATCCTAGCCGCTTCACACTCGGCTGCGAATCTCTCAAGCGAGAGCTGGAGATCACAAAGGGATGAAGCCAACAGAACCACATCATCCGCAAAAAGCAGACCCGATTCTGATGTCACCAAGCCGGATCCAGATGAGCTAAGATCTTGACTACGCCTAGAAATCCTGTCCATATAGTTAATGAACAGGATCGGTGATAAAGGGCATCCTTGGTGGAGTCCAAACCTCACCGGAAACTAACTAACTGCCGGCAATGCAGACTAATGTAGGCCCCTTCCAGGGGGTCCGGTACACCATACTCCCGGAGCACCCCCCACAGGAGTCCCCGAGGGAGACGGTGGAACGCCTTCTCCAGATCCACAAAACACATGTAGACTGGTTGGGCAAACTCCCATGCTCCCTCAAGCACCCCGGGAGGCTGAGGAGTGTGATCCCCCTGTAGTTGGAACACACCCTCCAATCCCCCTCTTTGAAGAAGGGGACCACTACCCCAGTCTGCCAGTCCAGGGGCACTGTCCCCGATTTCCATGCGATGCCACAGAGGCGTGTCAGCCAAGACAGCCTCAAAGCATCTAGAGCCTTAAGAAACTCTGGACGGATCTCATCCACCCCCGGGACCTTGCCACCGAGGACCCTGTAAGACTCCTTCAGTTTGACGGCATCCCTCACTGCCAGTGTCAACCATAGAGTTCTGAGATTACTCCCACGACAGGCACCGACGACCTTACGGCCACAGCTCCGGCTGGCCGCATCAGCAATTGAGGCACGGAATAAAGCCCAGACTCAATATCCCCCGCCTCCCTCGGAACAAGGTTGAAGTTCTGCTGAAGTGTGAGTTGAAGCTCTTTCTGACAGGGGACTCAGCCAGTCGTTCCCAGCAGATACCCAAAACGCATTTGGGTCTGCCAGCCCTGACCGGCATCCTCCCCTACCACCGGAGCCAACTCACCACCAGGTGGTGATCAGTTGACAGCTCTGCCCCTCTCTTCACTCGAGTGTCCAGGACATGTGGCCACAAGTTCGACAATACGACTACTAAGTGGATCATCGAACTGCGGCCTAGAGTGTCCTGGTGCCACGTGCACATATGGACACTCTTATGCCTGAACATGGTGTTTGCTATGGACAATCCGTGAGGAGCACAGAAGTCCAACAAGAGAACACCACTCTGGTGGGTGCTTTCCAACACTCCATCCAGGGCCTCCGAAAAGGGTGGGTACTCTGAACTGCCACTCGGTGCATAAATACAAACAACAGTCAGGACCCGTCCCCCCACCCGGAGGCGGAGGGAGGCTACCATCTCGTCCACCGGGGTGAACCCCAATGTACAGGCTCCAAGCCGGGGGGCAAGCCGTATGCCCACACTCGCTCTGCGCCTCTAACCGAAAGCAACGCCAGAGTGGAACAAGGTCCAACCCTTCTCAAGGATATTGGTTGCAGAACCCAAGCTGTGCATCAAGGTGAGTCCAACTATATCTAGTCGGAACCGCTCAGCCTCGTGTACAAGCTCAGGCTCCTTCCCCGCCAGGGAGGTGACGTTCCACGTCCCTAGAACCAGTTTCTGCAACCAGGGACGGCCAGGGTCCCCGCCCCCGGCCGCCGCCACCCAACACAACGGGAGGTAGGGCCCATGTAGTTGTTTTAGGCTTGAGCCCCATAGGCAAAGGCCCGGCCACCAGACGCTCGCCCTCGTGCCCCACCCCCGGGCTCCAGAGGGGGGCCCCGGTGACCCATGTCCGGGCAAGGGAACGTTTTTCTTTCCTTCGCTCGTCATCATAAGGGGTCTTCGAGCTGCTCTTAGTCTGGTCCCTCCTCTAGACACCTGTTTGCCATGGGAGACCCTACCAGGGGCATGCAGCCCCCGACAACATAGCCACTAGGATGTTCGGGACGCTCAAACCTCTCCACTACAATAAGGCAGCAGCTCAGGGAAAGGAGGTACAAAATATGGCTACTAAATAAATAAATGCAATTTCACTCACAGAAAAACTGGATCAGAATATACTTGGACGGTCTTTTGGTGTAATTATTTACACAGCAGGTCAGTTTTCCACAGTTGACAAAGAAATGTTAATACGGTTTGAGGAATTCATGGGTTGAGTTCAGTCCGGTTCAGTCAAACGAAGTGACGTGGAAGCAGAGGGCCTCAGGCCTGTCCATGAGTTAACAGGAAGTACAAAGCTAGCCACCAGTTTTAGTCTCCGAGACATGTCAATTTAAAGGACACGCCTCTAAATTCAAGGCTAAATAATGTAGAAAGGGAGGAGTTAGAAAAAAATGTACCCCCCATCAGAGTTCTCCTGAAAGTAAACTTGACCTATTAAACCTAAAAGGTTTTTTTGAACTGTTATGGCAGATTTCAGATCTTACTTTATTCAATTTTTGCAGTCGGAAATATTTCTGTAGCAATCCTTCATCATTAAGTGTGCAAGTAAACTTGAACTTCTAACAGTGTGGAACCCCCAGCGTCTTCTCTTCCCAGTTGCAATAAGTTGTCCTCCAAACTGCAATAGAAACAAGGACAAAGCAAGTATCACATGTCTGGCAGTTATTTGAACAATAACCTTGCAGTTATATGGATGAGATTAAATATGGAAATCCCTTATTCGGATCTAGCACCAGTCTCAACTAACTGAGTTATTTACAAAGAAATTTTGTGACAATGTAAAAAGAGTCCTGGTCACATGGTTTGTGTTTTTGTTTTACTTACCTGCATGAAGTGTATCTATTTAAAAAATAGTTGGTGTCTCCACTTAATAGGGAAATTTCACAAAGAATGTAACATTGTGTTGAAGATTTTTCCCTCAAAAGCCCAGAAACCTCCTTTTTAAGAACGTTGAAGAACTGTGGCAAAAAACCACTGTTCTTCAAAGCCACGACTGATTTTAAACTCTTTGCAGAAAGGACAGTGGATTTATCTGATGATGACCAGAAGATAAACTGTCCCCCCTCCCATTTCAACACTGTCCAGGAGCATAAATAAAACTAGGTTGACCTTTGAACTAAATGCTTTGCTTTCCAAGCTATGTAACCCTACAGGAGACCAGAACACAACTCCCAATGAGTAACGAAAGCCATTTGGTGCATCACCAGGCTCCAATTCAGACCAATCCAGGTCATGAACCCATTTGGATAGGACTTCCCACATCCAACCAGGCGCCAGCCTTGATCAACACTGTCCCAGCGCCCCAAACAGATCCATAAATGCCCAGTCCACAGTTATAAGCTTACGGTTCTGAACGAACCCTGTGTCCTCAAAAAGGACTTATCTGTTACTCATGATGATGGTTGTCTAAGTTATGAGTCAATATACCCTGTATAACAGTCAAGTGACGAGATGGATGATAGACTGACATGTATATTATTTTTTGTCATGCGATCAACTTGTATCACCATCACGATCGATGAGCACCCCTGCGCCAATCAGTAATTCTTCCATCATTAATTCCAGCCTTAAAAACTTAAAAACTCCAGGGTGTGTTGGACACGTAGCAAACCGGCCGACACGCATGCTGACAGTCAGCTCCTTCCAGCCTCATAAATATCTATACAGGCTCCAGATCAGTTCTCCAAAAAAGAACAAATATATCATTTCTGTTATATACACACACACACTCTTCAAACGCACCCAAAGAGTCAAGCTCTTATTTCAGTTGTGATCCTTTAGTGGGAACTTAAGAGGTGCAAACGGAAGATCGTAACTTCGTAGGAAGTATAGTGACTCATTTGAATGTAGTATAAAACTTCATGAACATGCCCACAAATGAAAAAAAATCTATCCATCCTGTGATTTGTAAGCTTTCGAGGCTTCAGCTGTGTACAACCCAAAAGTGTTTATTAAATAGTTCCAAATGTCGCCATACTGCACAGGCAGCTACTTCGACAGGTTATTCAAAGAGGCACTCATTATTTATAAACTTATCTGTAAATGCGCTGGCATCCCTCTCCCACCACTCCTCCTGCGACTTCGTATCCACACTTTTCTCTGTGCAAACGTTTATGCCACTGCTGCACATAAAGCCACCAGACTCTATTAATCTCCTTAAAATGATGCCATTAAAAATGTGCCGGCTATGGATGGACAATAATTTTAAAATAGCAAGATACGCTCCACTATTACCGTCGTGTGTATATGCCGTCATGTTTACTTCCGGTGATAGAACAAAATCTGTCCTTCATCAGAATCTGTGACCCCATTGGGCGCTAGCAAAGTATGACATAAGTGATGAACGCAGTTTTCAATGAAGTTATTTTAATTCTCATTTTTTCCTAAAAAAAAAAGTGTTTTAAAGACCAATCGTGTTTTAAGAGGTATATGTAGATAACTATCAAACTAACACGCCCTGCGGTCACAGATTCACATGGATCATATTTTGTTGTAACACCGGAAACACGATGACTCACTCACATTATTGTATCTTCATGGTCTATTCATGGTCTTAATCAAGCAGGACACTTTACAAATGTGAAATCCACAACCTTGTTTTTTAAGTAACTGCATAATCTGCTGGTAGCGCTGGCTTCCCAGTCCTCTGTCTCACAGCTACAATTCATTTGTCCCATCTTTGTGCTGTCCGGTAATCTGTAGAATGACAGGCTGTTCTTGTGGCCGTGTAGATTCCTACACCTTAAATGTGGAGAATGAAATCACCATTTGACTCAGAGGAATACCTCAAAAACTACAATCTGTCCAAGTCTAACTGGTTTACAGATCGGTCGGTGCCGTCCAGAGCAAAAGTCACGTGACTCAGTGACGTCAGCAGCACGTTCTCTATAGAGTTCTCTATGGAGTATCAAAATCCAATAGTGAAAAGTTCCAGAGATATAGGCAAAAATGTGATTTTTTGTGCATAAAGCGCCATGTAGTGAGGAAGCCATGAATCCCAAAATGATGAAATTCTTTACAAGTTGTCCCCTTGGGGACATACACAGGTACACCAAATATCAAATTCCAATTGTGAAAACTGTTAAGATATCGCCCTCAATCTAAAAAAAAAAAACATCTTCAGTCTTTTTGGTGTTAGGTCATTTCTCAAAAAGATATGCCTTGTGGCAAAGGACTATAATGAAAAGTTTGATCGTATATGGGGATTTTTGTAAATGACTGCAAATCATTAAACGTTTTACCAGCTGATTAATACGCCCCCCCCCCCCCTTCTCCGTTTGTGTGTGTGTGCTGCTGTATATGCTTGTGTAGTTTGTGTACTACCAAAAAAAAAAAGAATATTTGATTGTAAACAATGAATGTACATTTGACTCTTAATAAACAAATGTTAAATTCAATACAGGTCGTCCCTGAGGTCATGACCTTTGATTTGCATTTGATTTAATGTCAATGAGATAAATAGTTCCAGATATATAGGCAAGAATCTGATTTTCTGTGCATAAAACATCATCTAGTGAGGAAACCATGAATCCCAAAATGATGAAATTTGATACAGGTGATCTCCTTGGGCACTTGGGCACACAGGTATGGATGAAGTCCACCTCATGGGTGCAGCTTCTTGCTAAAAAAAACAACACAAGGGATGTTTTGTGAGCATCTACTTTAACTAATATGCAAATATTCTTGGGCTGTTTACTCCTCTCTATGTCTAATACATTCATTGTGATTAAATTAAACTTAGCAAAAGTTTGCATAGGTGATACAGATTAAAACCCCTGGGTGAGACACATTAAAACATTGCATCTCATACTAACAAAGCTAAGAAAACAAAACAGCACAGTTGTGGATCTTTTATACCAACAGTAGCTTTCTCAGGAGATGCGGTTAAATCTATGTAGAGATGATCTTGTTATCATCTGTCAACTATTTTTTCTCAATCAATCAGTAGCACAGTAACCAAGGGAGTTTACATTTTTAGGCCTGGTACTTAGATGTTGTATTCAGTCCTGGTACTCCTCTGCATTTCAATCAGTTGTTCTTGAAGGTGAAGCAGTTTCCAGCTCATCCTTCAAACATTCACCAGCTGATGGTTACAGCTGGTCATTAGATGGTTTCACGTAGCAGTGGGAGTAATGTTCAGCAGGGGGCAGTAATGGTCTTATCCAGAGATGTTTTTCCTGTATGTTCTGTAATCTGTTATCAGAGCAGAGTTTAACAGCCTTCACGATGACAGTGTTTGCTGTATGATGATGAGGACTGAAGTTCCCAGCAGCTCATTATGAAGCTGTTTTACACACTTGGACTCTCTCTTAGCTCATCTGGTTAAAATGCTCTGCGGTGACCCTTAATCCCTTCATTTCCCCTCCAGCAGGCTGCTGGCTCCAACAAATGAGCCATGAAGTAGAAAGAGTTTGAAAGTTTCTGAGGTCTTTAAAGCCCACATAAAGATGCCAGAAAAAGCAAACGCAAAAAACTAATAAAAGCCAAAGGACAAAGATGACGAGAGGTGAGAAGAAAGTGAAAAAAGAGGCACTTCTCAGCAGAACAAATTAAAATGTCTAAATGTCTATAGCCTTTTTTTTTGCTCTACTATAAGATAATGAGTTACAATGGAGATTCTAATCTAGAACTCACAGAAGATGTTTCCTAAGCAACCGAGCATATTGGTTGTTCTCAAACAGCTGGGATCGATGAGAGATATTCAAAGGTTTATCATCCTGCGAACACACAAGTTAAAAACCAGGAAGCACTCTTCCTTTCTTAGTTTACCAAATTCTGGTCTCGATTTATTCCCTTATATTAATGCTTATCTATATAGATATCCAGGGAGCACAGACAACCAGCCAATCACAGGGCTTCATGTACACACAAACACATAGTGAAGATGACTTGCTGAAGTTTAAACTGAGCAGCAGAATGAGGAAGAAAGAGTGTTTAAGGTAGCTGCTCTCAGTAGTTACATTAACAATCCTGCTGTAGTAGTCATTTAAGGCACAGTCACTTTTAAGCTTTTTATTTACGTTTTTCATGGCATTGCTTTGAAGTTCGTGAAAATGCTTGATGGACTTCATGAGCTTCACAAAAACCTCTCATTTCTTGTGGCTCCATCAAGCTTGTGATATCCACCAAAACCAAATGAAAAAGGTTTTCACCTCTTCATCGGTCCAGGGGAATTTCTGCAATGCCCTTACCTTCTTCTACTAGCTTGTGTGCTAACAATAATAACACATTTTCTGGTGGCATTAAATACAGGTGGGACACAGACTGTGGTTGGGAGTCACTGTTCAGTGACATCACTTTAATCCGGCCAATCAATGACCACAAAACAGGTGGAGATCAAATCTCATGTCAGGTAGGCCCGTTTGGAACCGCAAGCAAGCAGGTACGAAAATAGCATCGGCTCGGGACGCATTATGTATAGTGGAAACACTCTTAAAGTGTAGGCGTGCGGGGGAGAGTAGGTACTATAGAAAAGGCCTATTATTTCATAAAGAGTGTCAAGCATAAACCCAAGACCACAAATAAATGTTAGACTTTGAACATGGTCTAGTAAACATTTGTAATTGTGTCTCTCTTTAGTCTCATCCCAGTAAGCATTTGTAAAGTGCTGCAAAAGAGCTTACAGATATGTCCAGACAGCACAAACAACCTGGAAGCTACTGGCCGCCCAGGGTAGATCCAAGATTCTGCCAATCCAAAGTTGTGAGCCTATTTCAGCTGCAGTATTTGGAAGCTCACGTTCATTTTGACATGGTGTACAGAATAAAGCCTCTGGATACAATTTAATTTAAGTTTTACAATGATTAACAGAGTTAACTTCATCAACTGCATCTGCAAAGCAAGTTACATTACATTACAGTCATTTAGCAGACGCTTTTCTCCAAAGCGACTTACATCTGAGAATAAGAACAACGTTCAAGTTCAAGTCTATGGTTCATACAGTGTCTTATAAGAGCTTTGGGAATCTTGTGGTGAGCCTGGTTGCTACTACTAACATGACACTGGCTCTATCTAATACAAATGTTACCGAGTTTTCATAAAGCCACTCTTCTGTAAGAACACATTAATTAAAATGGTGAGTAATACATGTACTATGCCATCTGCTCTCCAACTTTTCAGTTCAACAAGTTCAAGGAATATGAAATCAGGACTTTCTTCTTGAATTGAATGATAACATTTAGACTTGATAAGATGTATACCTTATAACATTTAGACCTGATAACAATGTAGGTCTGATAACATTGATAAAGTGCTGAGCGTAGAATGACTGGACTATATGATGTCTCCTTTGTTATTTTTGCTGCCCCCTCTCTGGCTGTTTTCATTTAGCTCATTTAGTTGAAACATTTAATATGTTTTCCATCACACTCACCCTCTGTGATGCCTTGGTTACAGGGATTATTCATTTGCAGGATAATAGTTAAAAAATGGCACAACCGTACTTTGTTTATCTCAACATGAGCTGACAGAATTCAGAGTTGTCTGGGATTTTTCTTCCTCCTGCTGCATGCTAGCGTTACCCAAAATGCGTGTGGTAGGTCATGTCACAGTGTGTGCTTCAGTTGGATCCTAAATAGAACAGAAACAAACAGCTTTCCATAAAAGGATTTATCTAATCTTGTCTAACATTTTTATTTTAGTTATATGAGCAAGTTGTATTCCATACTTTAAGCTAAACTTACTTTTCTGAAAAAGTGTGAGACCAAGAGAAACTTTTGACTGCAGGAAGAAACTGACAGAAGAGGAAAAAAAACCCTGGGTTCTTTGAGACTGTACAAAAACTGAACCCATACCTTTCAAGATGATTGAAATGTGTATTTCAAGACAGGAAAATGGTGAACTTTTGTAATGTGCTTCTTTAAAAATACTGAAAGATTGACTTCATTTTATGTCTTTATATGTCTCAGCACAGTTTTACAGACATTTGTCAAACTATCAGGAGTCTTGATTGATTTATTGGGGCCATAAACCCGTTTAAAAGTACATTTTTGATGGTTGATATTAAAGGAAGTCCGTGGAAGAATAATTTTTCCAGGCATTTGCCACAACCTTCCCAGAAGAAGGCCCATCACACACTCTATTTTAAAAAGTTTGAACACTGTGAAATAATTGCAAATTGAAAATATAATTAAATGATTAATATAACCTCATCTTTTCTTCCCTTTAGAAGACAAATATATTAGATGATGAGACATTATTGGTAAAAATATTAGCAGAATATAAATCTGATGCAGATTAAATCCAATCCACTTTAATTCAGAAAGCACATTTAAAAGCAGATTATTGCTGGTTCGAATCTTGGTTCGGGCAGCGGTCTATCTGTGTGGAGTTGGCATGTTCTCCTTGTGTTAACGTGGGTTCTCTCCGACTTCCTCCCACTGTTTAAAAACATGCATGTTAGGTTTGTAATTGGAAATTTGGGAAATTACTTGCATTCACTTTGCTTTGTGTGATTTTTTGTGTGACAATGTTGAATGTCACATCAAGATGTCAAAATGCCTTCTAATCTTGCATCATTTGTTTATAAGAACAACCAGACCGAAAGGATTATTCAGTATCTGATCTGTTTCACTTGACTCCTTGAATAACCTGACATGGTCGGTCTCCTGTATCTGGGCATAGTCTCTATCTGTTGGTAACAGAGAGTGTCTGCATCCTGTGATGACATCAGGAGTCTTTAAATGAAGATGCCCCCAAGTGAATGGTCAGAATTTGCTCCAGACTTCTGCTCAGACAGGTCTTTCAAATTCTCCTAAATTGTAATTCTATATTTGTCTGTCTTGTCTTTATGTGGGTCATATTCTTTTGATTGTTTTATGCCTTGTTCAATAAACTTGTGTGCCTTGTTGTTTGTCTGTGATTGTTGGCCCTGTCATAGGCTGGCGACCTGTCCTGGGTGTACCCCGCCTCTCGCCGGGGTACACCCAGCCTCTGTAGCTGGGATTGGCTCCAGCCCCCCCGCGACCCCGTTTGGGAATAAGCGGTAGAAAATGGATGGATGGATGGATATTCTTTTGATTGTTTTATGCCTTGTTCAATAAACTTGTGTGCCTTGTTGTTTGTCTGCTTGTTTGTCTCTGTGTTGCCCTGTGGTGGAATGGGCTACATGCACAATATGGCGCCGGGTTACGTTCTGACGCCGAATGGGTGGGCGAGTACTTCTGGTTTACTCATTCTTTCATTGATTTGTTCGCACATTTAACTTTGTCCAAATTGAGTATGTTAAAAGTCCAAGAAAGGTGACACACTTTTCAAAGAGTTAGAACGTCAGGTATCCATTGTTGTGTGCCTTTTTGTACACATTCTTCACGTTTCAACAAAAGGACAAGTTTTCATTCATTCCCTGTTTATCCGATCATCCATCTTATTGTTGTTACACTTACATACAATGTATTGTTTTCTACGTTTTCAATAAAATTGAATAAAAAAAACAACAACCCTGAATTGGATGAAGCGATTAAAAATGGATGGATGAATGTCTCCAAAGTACTCCAAATCAAAAGGCAACTATATCACTAAATAAAATAAAAAATAACAACCTCATTAAAATAATAAAAAAGGGAAACTATTTTAAAAAATACCTAATCAAATGCCTAAAATGAACATTAAAAAATGAACAAAAAGACAAGAGAAAACAACTCACAAGTTGTTAAAAACCAAGGAATGAAACTGGGCTTTTGACGAAAGTTTAACCATTCTACTATCCACCACTTTCCAAGCTAAACACTGGAGGCTGCCATGACACCTTTTCTCCCCTGATCCGGTTGATCACTTCCGGTCCTCGATAAATGAATGGAAAAATGAATATTTTAGAAGGGGAATTTAATTCGGTTTATTCACGGAAATGTCTTCTGGGATGACCTGTGTTGTTGTTGGAGACATACAAAACTCGAGGAAACTTCCAGATTTGATGAATGGAGCATGTTATGACCATAAAGTCACTCGCAAGATGATGTAGAGATGAGGTGATTTCACAACAATGACTCGCAGCACTGAAGTTAAAACACCCACCAAAAAGATCTTCTTCTGCTCTTATTATTTTGTTGATCATAAACCGACAGAACTGCATCCAGATTGAGAAATATATCTGAGCT
>JBAMHX010022576.1:2087-14252 GCA_037177515.1 Pseudomugil tenellus
TGCTGAATAAAGAAAAACAGCTGCATAAATAAAAACATGCTGAATAAAGAAAAACAGCTGCATAAATAAAAACATGCTGAATAAAGAAAAACAGCTGCATAAATAAAAACATGCAGGATAAAGAAAAACATGCAGCAATAAGGAAATGTTGAATATTCACTACGATGGAAGTTCTCGGCTCAATAATTTAAATCAGGTTATTTTTTATAATATTTTCCTAAATTAAGATTAAATTTTATGGAGCCTCATGGTGGACATCTTTTTATAATTCTTTTTTTAATTCCCTTGCAACAAGTTTTGTGTTCTAGAAATAAGGAATAATCTGACAAACATGTTTAAAAGAGGGCTCAAAGTCCATTAAAGATGTTTTCTCAGCATCGAGCCAACATAACACCACAAACATGTTGTCCATTTTAACAGAATATGTTGTAATACGTTAACAGAATAATTACAGTGCAGACCAACAGGTTTGTTGTAATCAGGTATGGTAGTCAGCATGTTGCTGCTTTACTGATGTGTCTGCTTGTGTTCAGACTGAATAATGTACCTGCTCAGTAATTTACTGTTTATTATTGAAAATTAAGACACAACATATTAAATAAAAATGTATAAGAGATGTCTTTTGCCTGCATCCTTGAAGCAATATCTGATGGCTGTGACACATCTGTTTATATTTTAGACCCACCAAAAGATCAATACCAGCCTAAAACTAAAGTCATCGGTGAAGAGACACACAAATACAAATGATTATTTAATGCAGAAATTAAAACAGGAATCAGAACGGAGTCAAGAACATTAGGTGGTGAGTCGAACATGGCAGATCTGTCAAATCCATCAGATTCACCGCATCACAGCTGATGAATGACAGATATCAGAGAGATATAGCCAAAACACTTTTCAGGTTGAGCACTCCTAGTGCCCAACCTGAAAGGGATAAAATCGATTAAAATCAGTACATCCTCCATACGACCTCGATTCTAAGCTGTGGTACGCGTACCACTGGTGGTACTCGAGGGAAAATCATATCTGACGAACTCCTCGCTGTTTAAACAGCGATATCTCTGGAACAGTTTAAAATTATTACTTACTTTTTGTCTGTAAAAGATGAGATTTCATTATTTCGAAGCTAGCTTACTGATGGAAGAGCGTCATAAATGTCCTATCAGATCGTCTTGCTCTCTCACATGTTACACGTCTGCGTTATATCGTCACATGGTGTATCAAAGATCTAAATGAACAAGATGTCCCACTCCTACTTTTTGTGTCTCGGAAAGGACTGCAAACGTTTGGGCTAATTTTAGGTGAGAGAAATCAGTCACAGGCCATCTTTGGCAAAGTCAATAGAAGATTTTTAGGAGGAATCCGCTACAAGTTTTTATTTTTTCAGTTTATAGATCAATAAATAAAAAATAGACCCTTCATATTTTACCTCATTATTCCAAAGACATTTCAAAATGTCCAAAAAGTTGTTTATTATGGTTTGCTGTGTTTTTTCAATACATAGAATTTTTTTCTATTTATGTTGTCTTTGTCTTTATGAGTCCAGAGATTTTTTTAAATTAATTTGACCCAGTAATAACATGGAAATTATGAATGAGTTACAAGATGACTATTTTATGAACTATAATACACAAACAATTCCAATTGAGGATTACTCCCTAAAACCCCTTTAGACTCTGAAGGGTATTAATTTTCAAATATAATCAAAGCAGTACAAAATGTTTACAATACACAAAATACATTAAATTCATATTTAAAATAAGTGTCAACTTCCCTTTGTTTTTATTTCGCTTGTTTAAATCGCTTGTTAAATGCTTCAACCACATAATCTGGGTCATTGCTCTATAAAACATCTTCCCAGCTAATCTTTTGGAGATCCTAAATTAAATTATTTTACTTAAAAAATGCGTGTGATCTTTTTACTATTATTTTATGTCCATTTTTTGGAACTTTGGTTTTTCTCACCATTACGTTATATTATGACCCATCAGGGTCTGATATTGCTTCAGTACAGAGGTCACAAAAGTTAGCTTGGGAACATGTTGTATTAACCCCCACGTCTCAGTGATGGAATTAAGTATATTCCGTGATGGGCATTGCAGTGAATTCCAATCAATAATCATCATCTATTGCATAGACTTTGATTTTGATTATCCATTATCCATCATAAGTTATCTAAACAGTCAGAATTTGCATTGGGAGGGCGATCACAGCAGCAAACTAGTAATGGTTTTAAATATTCTGGAATGTACTGCTAGTTGGCTGCAAACTGTAGCTCCGTTCTGACTTTTGTGATTTTTGTAATATAGGCATCTTTTTTTTTTTTTTTAAAGATATGAGGTGTCAATTTGAGTTGTTCAAGAAGACTTTTCATGCTGGTAAGAAGATGTGTTGCACGGGAGATTTTCTGAATATTTTTTCTGCTCTTTTTAAGATTTGTTATGGTGAGTCTCCATGGCAACAAGATTAATTTACCACCAAGATCAACTGATAATGCTCTCCAACTTCAATATTATCAGTGAAACAACTCCTCAAATCCCAATGGAGTTGAAAAGAAAGAGAAGAGGATGAAGGGCATCAATCTGGACCTGTTACTGGAGAAAATCTGCACAAGAGACATCGAACTGCTAATTGAAATGAGCCTACATGCTAGCCCCATGAGCCTACAGCTTTCCCGTCACCCAGCAGCTCAGTCAAGGACCTGAACACAACCTCATCTCTCTCCACATCAGGACTTCCTGAAACCCCCTCTGCCTCAACCTCCACTCTGTCTCCCGTAATAAAGTCATGAAACAACTGATGAAACTGAACCAGAACAAGGCTGCAGGTCCAGAGTGTGTCAGTCCCAGAGTTCTCAAGAAAACTATGTCCAATTCTCCAGCACCTGTTCAACACCAGTCTAAGTCAGCAAAGAAATCCGGTGATGTGGAAAACATCCTGCCATGTTCCAGCTAAAAAACCACGACCAGCTGAACCAAATGAATATAGAATTTGAATTTCCCTCTGGGATTAATAAAATATTTTTCATTCATTTCTTTCCATTTCTTTTTCATTCAAATATGAAATATGAACTTGAAGCCATAATGGTTCAATCTCAGGTAACAATAAATCCATTCTTATTTTAACTGGTATATGTTCTTGTATATAAATAGCAACCCCTACACGTCTTGCATTTCTGTCTGTCCTATATCTTTGAATACTGAAGAATCTTTAAATGTGGAGTCCAAATGAATCTCAGTGATTCCTAATATATGCAAATTTAATTGTAGTAGTATATTCATTATGTAATATAACTTGTTTCTCAGGTTTCATATATTTTCATATGCATATTTTAGTCTTATTTATTAAGAGTTACAATTATAAACCATAGCTTTTTATAACTGAACCATTCTTGTAATCTCAACTTCTATTTTTATTGTAACTCGGTCTTATATAACAGACACAACATAACAACAAACCCACAGACACTCATACTCACTGTTACACCCCCAAAATCTATCATTGTAAAACTTGTGTAGTTAGTTTCTCCATATTGTCCTGGTGAACAGGGTTTTCCATCACCATAATCAGAATAAACTGAAATTAGAAAATTGTGAACTGAAAATTTTGTTCCCTGTACATTGTACATTTTAATACAATTTGCAACCAGTCAATCTCCTCCAATAGTTTGTGTATACAGTTATAAAACATGCTCATCAATAAACAGCTTGATCATGTGACCAGCAGTGCAGAATTAAAACAATGGTTCACCAGTCCCACGTGGAGGATTATAATCGGTTAATAAAACATTGTGCATGAAAAATGGGAACTTATGATAGCCAGCAACATAATTTATTATTACCAGCATTATTCGAACAGTTGAGCACTTGTTGTCCTTCCATTTTTCAATGGGCTCTACATGTTACTCTCTGAACTTTAGAGAAATAATTCCAACTTTGCAGGATCTTCAAACAATCTTTGTTTGTGGCCTTTGGACACTTTTTAATAGCCGGGTAGAGGATGAAAGCCTGATCTTCAATGTATTTAGACTAAGACCATTGACCCTGCACCAGGTGATGAATCCACAAATAAGTTCCCTGCACTTACATTCATTCCCTCGTCAGACTACTTCTAAACATGCCCGCTTTAGACCTATATGTAAAGTCAACAGTGTAGAGTGTGGAGAGAAAGAGCAATATAACTGTACCCTGCTGTGTAACATTAAGTTACATTACATTACAGTTATTTAGCCAATGCTTTTCTCCAAAGCGACATACATCTAAGAATAAGAACAACACAAGCACAGAATCAAACAGTAGAGACATCATAGATAAGTGCAGTCGAACTGCTGTAGTCTTATTTGGGCACAGGTGTTGCCTGCAGTGCTAAGGGCACTGATTTATTTTCCCCTATGTTCATTAGATCTGAGTTTCTGCATAGAACTAGAACAAATTTCTCAAGTTAGTATAATCTCCACAACTAAGTGCAGAAATGTTCCTTAAAGAGCTGCGTCTTTAGCCTGCTTTTGAAAGTAAATAAGGACTCTGCAGAGCGAACAGAGTTTGGCAGTTTGTTCCACCACCGAGGAACAACAGAGGAGAAGAGTCTCTACTGGTTTAGCCCCACGTAGTGATGGGAGTGCTGGGCGTCTTTCACTGGCTGAGCGTAACTGTCAAGAGGGAGTGTAGCTCTGGATTAATGAGTCAAAGTAGACAGGAGGTGTTATTGTTTTGTAAGCCAAAAGCAAAGATTTGTATTTGATTCGTGCAACAACTGGGGGCCAGTGCAGTGCGATTAGCAGCGGAGTGACATGAGCTTGTTTTGCTTGAAGACCAGACGTGCAACAGAGTGATTTATCATGGTACAGTTTAAAGGAAAACCCTTTTACTGTTAAAACATTTAATACAAAATGGTAAAAAAAAAAAACAAAAAAAAAAAAAACAAAAAAAAAAACAATTTTATTAAATTTTAAAGTTAAACTTACAAATCTTATAGTTTACAACACCAACGTAACTTTTTTTAAGGACATAGAATAAGAAGCAGATTAGATGAGTCGTCTAATGTTTTAACAATCTCAGTGTGATGAAACCGCCTGACAACACTGCTACAGAACAAGTCTGAACACAATATGCCCTGCTGGTGCAACACACCCTCCACCAACACCCTGCAGAAGCACTGAAAAACACTGAATCATGTATGATGCATCTTACTGTCCAGCCGGGTCTCTCTGCCGTCCACATTGCAGTTCTTGGTGTAGGAATCCTCGATGGTGGGGTCGTAGTCTGACACAAAGTAGGACTGTGGATAAAACTCTGTTAAAAACAAATTACACTCACATCCAAACAGATTAGTGTCCTAACTGGTTCCTTACAGATTAAGCACATAATACTCCCATTAGCCTGGATTGATCATTCTATTGGTGACCTCTGCTTATAAGCTTAAAATGTGATCTGTGGCAGGCTCACCACCTCCAATCCGTGACCTCAGGTCAAGCAAGACACTGGATTTATCCCCTCCAAGTTTTCCCTATCTACCCCAGAATCAGATAGAGAACTTTGGAGCTCCTATCTGAAAAGCAGCCATTAATCATTCGGACATTGTAGGTACTTCTGTTTATAACCAAAACTGCCCTGCGACCAACAAATTTGTTTTCATTTCATTACAAACACCATACTGTAAATGAGGAATTACTCAGAACCACAGTAATTCTCTTTGTTCACAATCCCTTTGGAGCTCCTCACTCATAAGAACTCAGACATTCGGCCCCGGGGGTCCCCAGACGTCCCTCAGCTTGCATCTCAAATACCACTTATGAGAACTGAACCATTTTCAAACTGACTCTCAAAAACACCAGGACTCTGTTGAGGAATTCCTAATATCTCGACAGAAATGGACTTAGACACTTGTTTCAATGCATTTTAGTTTTTCCCAGTTTCTCCAGGACTAAAATGAAGAAAGTTGCAAATATGTTAATTTCTGTGACAGACCAATGTCGCCCTCCAGAGGGACATTCCTAACCATTTCACTCTCCTGCTTTGTGTGTTTTCAAATGCAAACTATTGTAAAATGTTCTTCTCTGCTGACTGTTAAACAAACAAAACAAAGCAGTGTTTGAATTTTCCACCTCAGGTCCCTGGACTGACTACACAATTTTGCAGGAAGTTATCAAAAGTGTTGGAGGCTGGCAAAGTAACCATTTTGATCATAGTAAACAAAGCGTTTCTTTCTTTTCACTGTGATAGAATGATATTTCATCCTGTCTTTCCGTAATGTCTGTGTATCCACATATTAAGGATCAAGGTTGGGGAAACATTTGAGTAAAACTCCTAAATTATTTTCTCATCTTGGACCGTCTAATCTAGAATTTCACCCCTACATCGACGTCTCAGCTTGCTGATTGGACGAGACAGTATCCACGCCTGCAGAAACTGGGTGGTTAGCATAACTACCATTTGACAGTGACATTGGAGCGACTTCAGACGCGGAACCGGTCCGTTCCTGATGAAGTCAGTGCTGCTCAGAGCCGGGAAAGGAAGCAGCTCCAACGCCTTGATTCCGTTCTACCAGGTAATCACCGCAGACCGTTTTGATCACTCTGTGCTGAAGTTAGACAGATCCTCTTTCTCTTCTGTTGGTCGTACAGCTGGTGTCTCAATAACCTGAACCCCTGGATTACAAGGAGACGCTTAGATTAATCATATCTGCCCCTGTAGATCACCCGAGACAAGTCCGAGGCTCCATTGGCCCTTCTATCCTTTGGACCGCGTGACCGAGAGTCACAGCCTTAGTAAAACTCTTCTCTTCGCATAGTCAAGCCTTGTGCCAACTTATGAATTGAAATCCTTAGGTTGAATTGTTTAGCCAAACATCCTTTATTGCTCCCCATTTATGTTAGCAATAAAGTAGCTGTAGTTATTCCGATTAGCAAAGCATAGCTAAGTAACTCGTGGCACAAACTATCATCTATGATCCATGATCAATTCGGAACCATGTGTTCGGTAGGGTATGGACTGAACTGCCGAACTGAGCGAAGAAACCGGGTGAGGAACGGAGCGAGGGGCGGAACGGAGCGAGGGGCGGAACGGAGCGAGGGGCGGAACGGAGCGAGGGGAGTAATGTAACTGAGCAGAAGAACGAAGCGGGGGCGGAATGGAGCGAGGGGCGGAACGGAGCGAGGGGCGTAATGTAACTGAGCGGAGGAACAGAGCGGGGGTGGAACAGAGCGAGGGGCGGAACGGAGCGAGGGGCGGAACGGAGCGGGGGGCGTAATGTAACTGAGCGGAGGAACGGAGGCACTGGAGCGCCCCGTGTTATTTACGTCGCCTCCTTGGGAAGATTTTGGCTTCCCTGTCAAACGAAATTGTCAAATGAAAACACATGAAGCATGGCAACACGTGAAGCGACATCTTCCTTGTGTTTGACTGACAGGAGTGAAAACAAAGCTCCACATCCACTCATCACATCTTTTAAATCTTAAGGCAAAATCAGACGAAAATCAAAGGGAAAGTTAAGACCTACTTTAAATTCTAACTGCAAGTTTTTTATACGTCGCGTCTTTTTACTAGTCAGTTGTTCAGTTATTGCGGAAATAAAGTAAGTGTACAAAATAAGCTTAAAATGAGTCTTCATAGCTGACAGAGGGATTACGGAGGAGGACAAATGTGAATGTAGCGGGAAGGACGTTTATTCACTGCAGCACAGAAAACATTATTATTATTATGTCCCAGGCTTTGTCAGAAAATGCCAACACAACACAGGCTGTAACAGGCACCCATGTGGGCTAAATCTAAAGATGACAATAACCAGTACAACTGATTCATGTATGTACCCTTGATAAAAATTATTGCATATCACAAATTTAAAACTAAAATGCTCCACACTTAACACCGTTATTTTTGTTTTAATTTTTACTGATGGATATTATGTTCAATTATTTTACCAAATTATTGTGAAAGAAAAAATAAACTGCAATTCAATTTTTTATTAGTGTAAGCATCAAAGAACCAACAATTAAGTTGGATTATTTATTATATAATTTTCAAATTAAATTGGCCGATTAATCAGATAACTGAATTTTCTTCTGCCAAATACCAGCATCAGCCTAAAATAATCTATATCTGTCGGGCCCAAGCCACATTGTTTGGTTTTTGTTTTGGACTGTCCCCAAACTCCACTTTGTTAAGCATTGCGCTCAGCAGAAAACAGACTTTTTACAGGCATACACGGTCAACAAGGCACTTCCACATGTGGTTGAGATATCAGCATTTCTGCTGCTGTGTGAATTCCAGTACGACGCGACTCTGTGTGTCTGCGACAGTCTCATCGCACACAGCCCAACATTTGAAACTTTATTATAAAATCTTATAGTAGGCAATAGAGCTAAATGAAGCATTTACGCGCTAACTTGTTAATTTGATTTTATGTATCATTCAAATCAGATGGTGATTTTACTGCCGCATCTGATAACCGGCAAGACATGTCTCTGGAAATGTGACGAAGCAGATGGTGTTCAAGTAGGGCTGAATGATATGGCCTAAAAGTAAAATTTTTTCAAACCAAGTCCGATTTTAAAATCGATTTTCCCCTTTCTGTTAAAAAAAAAACTACAAACGACAAAAATTATTCAAAAAGGCTTTTCAGTTTTAGACCACGTCCGTGATGGCTTTCCATCATACCCGTCTTTTCTTAGGGGACAGTATGAAAATAACGTCATGGTGGGGTTTTTAGCTGCTTGCTGGTTTGAGCACAATTCCTCCCACTCCACTGAGCTCCTCCGTTTCAGGTGTTGAAATAAATTTGTTGCTCTCCCACCTTTTGGTAGCAACAGCCCTTAAACAGCAACTTTGCATTTATTGCTCCAAATCCATGTTTGCAAAACGAAACCAGTTCCAAATTAAAAAGGAAACAGAAGTCCGTTTCACAAAGCAGGTTTTCTGAGTTATTTAACCCTGAAATGAGGCAACTCAGGGTTTTGCGTTACAAGAAGAAGGTTTAAATAACCCAGAGTATCAGGGTAAATTCTCGCCCGCGTAAGTCTGAGTTAGTTGCTATGGCAACAGTGTCTTTGAACCTAACCACGTCGGCAGCAGGTTTTCTGCTGGAAATCCTGAGTTTATCTCAGTCTCCTGTCAGAAGTGCGAGCGTTCAATTTCCTTAAACCATATCTCACTTGCTTTGTCAGTCTCGTCTTTTGCGAACATGACATGTCCGTTTATTGATGAAGAGGATGTGCTTCTTCGCAAGGAGTTTGATATTCACCACGAAATAATGATTAAGCACCAATTAGACATGTCTTCACTCCCAGAGCGTTATGATTTTTCACTGCAAAATATATTCATGTTTGCATCAAGCCGTACATCACCAATAAAACAAAACGCTTTAATGTTGGAATTATATTTTGATATTTCATCTTAAGTGTTTGCCAAGCTAATTGATAATCTTAATGAGCGTGCATTGAACGTGCTGCTGTTTTGCATGAATAAAATATAAAAACTTGCACATTCACTCTCTATTATCAGCCACGCTGCTTGAAAACGTCCATAATCACTATGACGGAGTTTTAGGGCCATACTGACAAAAAGAATGTGGAGGATTCATTATTTTCTCCCTTTGAGAATAAACCGGAAATGTCAAGAATAAAGTCTAAATATAGTTTCAACAATAAGGTCGAAATCACGAGAATGAAGTCAAAGCAGCTACAATTTTGAGAATAAAGTAAAAAGAAAAAGTTGACATGAACTTGAAGTCTTTCAGATTAATGTGAGCTTTACTCTATAAAACACAATGTGTGGATGGACCAGTGAGCTTGTACTTTACAAGGACATTATTTCCCTTTTAGCACATAAACACAGCATTATCATAAATAATTATTTGTCATTTGAAAAGACTGTACTTCGACTTTATTCTTGACAATTCAAGTTTATTATTATAGAGAAGAAGGTAGAAAGATAAATTATCCTCCACAAATGTTTTATTTTCAGTGTGAACCTGATACTCTGTCGTATAATCACCGAACGTCTGCATCAGAACGTCTAATTCCAGCGAGGAAGAGCGGAGACGTTTTTTCAAGCGGTTGTCACGGTGACTCGTGTCTGGGATCCATTAATGATGCTTTTTAAGGTCTTGGGGCTCATGGTTAACTCGGGGTGAACTAACTCGGTGTTAATAAAACCAACTCAGAACAGAAAACTCAGAGTTATCTCTCAGGGTTTGTTGATCCCTTTGTGAAACGGACCCTTTTTTGGGAACAAGCTCTTCTTCACTGCTATGTTGATGTGTTTATGCGGATTTGTGGAAAATCAGTAGGAGTACCCTGATGTTAAAATTCTAATCGATTAAATCACTTAATCGCCCAGCCCTATGTTCAAAATTATATTCTATCAATCTGATTCCTTCAATGGAATCACAAACAACTGAATGAAAGTCAAACTGCATGACTTGTGATGGCCTAACTGTTCACATTCTGCGTTTAATGACTTTACATACCAACACCGAGGTGTTAATCACATGAAAAAGTGCCAAAGCAGGGGAACAAAAGCAAAGAGTCCATACCAGAGTTAGGTTTTTAGTATTAGCATGTAGCAACCAGCTCTGCTGCTTTGCCCACTTTTTGCTCCAATAATGAAACTTCTCTTCCAACCAGCAACTTGGAACCATCAGAAGACACTAGTATCATGTTTAGGACCCCTGCAAGCTCCAGCGGACATGCAAAGATCACTAAAAGCCAGTTTCAGGTTCTAACTTCTGGCTGAAGTCATGATGACTGCACTGAAGTGTGATGGATAGCTGATGTTCTGCTAGAGAAGACATCACAGACTAAAAACTCTGCACAGATTAAAATCCAAGTAAAAAATCTTCTGTAACAGGATGATGAAGCGCTACGTGCTGTGAATATATCTGAGGAAGATTTACAAATAACAGCTGTGCAGTGATGTGTAAAAACCTCCTCAAACATCTCATAAAGATATAAATAACCATCTGACCACTTCCCTTTAAGACAGATCAGCCTCTGCGCCCAGATGAAGGTCATTTAGTCAGGGAGACCAGTTCTGCAGCCAGACAGTTCTCCTGGGAAGCCATGAAGCCATTGCGATGGATGCAGGATGTGGTTGTCTGGATGGGAGCAGATGTGGCTCTAAAGCCTCCAGATGTGGAAGCTGCCACCAATGCAACCCCATACCATCAGAGATGCAGCTTTTCTGACTGCTAACAAGCAGAGGACCCTAAAGACTCTATTCTAAGAGCTCCTCCCACTGGCCATCTTCTAAAAATGGGAAGACCATTTTTACTCAGGAGGTTATGCTTTTAACTGGTTATGTTCTGGATACTGAACGGTTAGCCGTTCAGCGTCTGTTGCTGCGGTGATACAGCTTGGTAAGAAATAAACCAAATTCATAGTCCAGAAAACAAAGAGTTAACCCTAAAATAACACCAATAAGAGAAAATCCAGCTTCCTGGTAAAGGCCTCTGAATGCTCCCTCTCGTCTTTAGGGCTGGGATATATGCTGATGTAGCAAAAAGATCAATCCGTCGATAACGCTGTGCTTCTGTGGGATTTCGGTAAACAGTTTACCAATCTGTTGCTGACTATGCAGAAGAGTTTCTCACTGTGCAACAGGAAGGAATAATTATAAAGACTCTGCTAGATGTGAACAAGAGTCACTCACTCATCAAAAATATTTGCAATCGTTTTTATCTCTGATTTCATGATTTTGTTTAGATGAGCGCCCCTAGGACTCAACTCAATATTCCACCTTGCTCATGCGACACGTTACCTTACGTCAATACATGCGACCTACATGCGCTTAGAGAGCATGGGGAACATGATACATGTTAGGGATGCAAAATTAATCAGATTTCGATCATGATCACAATTTTTGTGGCCATAATTAAATGAACCTGATTATAACGATATTCAAGATATTATTAATTATTAATATTTTATTTAAGATATTATTTAAGATATATCAAGAATAGGAAATACTGCAATATATCTGGATATAATGAGAATCAATGAGAAGCTTGTGCCTCAAACTGGATCGACATCTATTGTCTGGACTTGTTTGTTAGCTTAAGATACGGCTGGGCGATTAATCGATTAATTCAAATTTTTTGTTTATGAAGATTTATTTTTATGAAAATCTAGATTTTTTTTCCTCCCCAGCATCTTTTGGGCCTTTTTACATC
>JBAMHX010022875.1:0-14236 GCA_037177515.1 Pseudomugil tenellus
CCGATCTTATACAATGAAATGTATTTTAATTAATTAATGACACATATTATCAATTATTTAATGATGCATTTAGTTACACTTAATAAATCAATGACACATTCTTATTTGAATGAATTAATGACACATTTAAGTTATAAATTATACATTGTAGGATTTAAAAAATGTATGACACATCTATTTAATTAATTAATTATGTAATACATTTATACATAGTGGCACTTTCACTCCTCCATATAAATCGTTCCCACATTGCAATGTGTAAAGCTTTTCTCCTGTTTTGTTTTGTCTTATTTGGTTAGTTAAATAATTTACCCAACAAACACCATTGTTGATTTAGTTTAAAAAGGCAAAAGACATTGTTGAAGGGGAAGAGAAAGGGAAAAGAAACATAGAAAGAAATAAAACTAGAGTATACAAAAGACTGTCTCACTGGCTGGAGAGAGCTCACGAAACAGGTAAGAAAGCAAGAGGGACACCAAACAAGGGGAAAGTCACAGAGAAAGTTTGCAACAGTTTTGCAGTACATCTTTATGAACACTCCATTCTTTTGTAATGAGAAATGGAAAGATTGTTATATATTCAGAGAAATTGAGGACACTCTGTACAATGCTGCGTATTTCACCTGTATAGGACAGTACTGGCATCATTAACATATTTCTCCTTTTTTGCAGGTCTTATTTATTAATGATCCTTTCTCTGCAGGTCTTCCTGGATAACAGCTGCAGTGTATATTGATCTGTCTTTCCTGTCCTTTCCACTCCCCAGCCAGTCGAGGCAGATGGCTTCCCTCCCTGAGTTGTGTTCTGCCGGAGGTTTTGCCTTCCTGGTAAAAGGGAGTTTTCCATCCCACTGTTGCCTCATGCATGCATAACTACTTGAATATTAAATTAAAATATAAATATTGGGGTTGTTCAAAAACATTTGGGTGATTTAGGCCTGAACCAAAAATGTCCTTCTTGAAATTTTTGTCAAGTATGTAGATCATAAGATGACATTTTGTTTTTTACACTGTCATGAATAGAATAGGATTTTCCTGTATCAATTTAGTTTGAAATTAAATAAGGAATAGTGATAACTACTGAAACAAACAATCAACTTTATGTACAGTTTACTGAAAACAACTGTGTTGGTAACAGAACCTGCTATCAAACACTTTGCTGACCTCTGGTAAGACAACAAATGCTCCAGTCATGAGGGTGAGGACAATGTTAATCCCAAACAGCCAACGGAGAAAGATAAAGTACGAGGCAACGCCTGATCCGAAGTGACCTGAAAAGACAGAACACATATTTGACCATTGTGCGGAAAATGGCTGTGCTGACAATCACAGATATTCATCATACAACCTGTTTCAGAAATGTTGGGGTACTGTTTACAATGTAAATTGAAAACATTCCCTACAACCCATATTTTACTCATAATAGAACAAAAAAATCAGATAACATGAGAAGAATATGTCATTGTTGCAGTAGTTTTTGGAAAAAATTCCCATTATCTTTCCAAACAAGTGCAGAAAATAGATCTGAACTATCAGCTTCAGTGGGTCTAGATTTTTCATCAGCATAGAACCAACTTTTTAAAATAATTTGTTCAGTCTCTTTAGGTCTCAGGCTGTGATGCTGCTACCCCAACAGATGGCTGCAAAGTTGATTGGAAGATGTAATATCAAGATATGTGTAACGTGTTCAGCATGATAGTATCATCAAAGAGAGAAATAGCAATGTTCTTATATGAAGTACTTGCATCTTCCAGTACCTACATTAGCTTGTGTATCAAGTATGAATATTTTACATGTACAAAAGTTAATTTATTAAGCCACTGCAATCACTGCAGACAGTTATTACATCATTTCATCACTGCAGACAGTTATTACATCATTTCATCACTGCAGACAGTGATGAAATGATGTAATAATAGTGTCAGTTTTAGCATGGGCAAAATAAATGGTTGGCAGATGCTTGTAACATTCTATTTTGATGTATTTGTACTTTTTTAAAATGAATTAATGTTTTAATTATAAAAATACAACGTGGAGAGAACACCAGCACTAAACAGAATCTCCAAAAGGAAAGTTTACCTATAACCTTTGATGCAATTTAATGGGATGGTATTGGACAAATAAGAAAAGCTGTCAATGGAACCGTTAAACTGTTCAGGAGTGTGCGCTGTTTTATAACGATTGTCTCATGCCGTCAGCTCCAACAGCACTTGCAAGCAAGTGGAACAAACTCCCAGTAGATTTTTTTTTTCTTTTGACTTGTCTTATCCAGCATTAGAACAGGCAGAACAATGGTCTGCCAGTAGAGATTAAACATTCACCAAATGTAGAAACTTTTAAATACAGGTTAAAACAATTTTTTTTCCACATGCGCCTATAACATCTACACAGTAATTTTTAACTGCTCTTGTTTTTAATTATTTTTATTTAATTTATGACTTTTGCTCTGTTTTTATTCTTCTTTACAACATCTGTGATGATTTTATGTTTTAAATATAAAGAACTTTGAATGGTCTTGTTCATGAAAGTTCCTATATGAACATACTTGCCTTGCCCTAAAAATGCATCTCATTTAGACTAAAAAAGTAATATTCAAAGCCACAAGCAGCGTTGGAGGTCCCCACGTCTAAGGTGCAACTTTGTTGTTTTGTACTGCCGCAGGCTCTGAACACAACTTTTTATCAAAGCAGAAAAATACAGCATTATCTGTTCAACCCCTCAGACGTAGTAAGTGCATGCAAAATACAATTAAGCTGTAATGCGAACTCGAGCTGGAATGATCAAGAAGTTAAACTTAAGTTTTTAGGTATTGGCTTTTATTTTATTTGTTGCACAACAGTGAATGCATTATAAAAATGTTTATGGAAAATAAAAGAAAGCTAAAATGTATACATGACTAAAACTTCAATGACATCTTTGTGCTATCAATTTCTGTATTGTAAATATGAGAACTTACTTTCAATCTTCTTGATCCTCACTTCCCAGGGAACAAAAAGAGCAACAGTGTTGTATAGCAAACGGGAAAACTTCTTAAGCAGCTGCAAAGGAGAAGAACCAACATAAAAAACATTAAAGTTAGAAGAGAAGTGAGCTTTAAAACAGTGATGAGTTGAATTAGACCAGTACCAAGCATAGAAAGAGTGACTGAGGTCAAGAGACTGAGATTTATTTAGATCAGTGGTTCTCAAACTGTGGTACGCGTACCACTGGTGATACTCGGGCTCCGTCTGGTTGTACTTAAGGGGAAATCATATCTTGCGAAATCCTCGACTTAGCGCTCCTTAAACAACAATATCACTGGAACAGTTTAAAAGTTAGGTTAAAACGGTTTAAAAAAAAATTCTTGACAGCAATCACACAATTATTACTTAATTTTTTGTGTGGAAATGACTAGAGATTTCGTTATTCCAAAGCTAGGTTGCTGATGGAAGAGCGTCATCTGATTGGTCAAGTAAATGTCCTATCAGATCGTGTTGCTCTGTCATGTGTTGTTACACGTCCAATTGGACTCCTTTACATCATCACATGGTGTATCAAAGTTCAAAATGGAAAAAGATGTCCCACTCCTTACTACTTTGTGTCTGGGAAAGGACTACAAATATGTTTGGGGATATTTTAGGTGGGAGAAATCAGTCACACGCCATCTTTGGCAAAGTCAAAAGAAACGGCCTGTAGGAGGCATCAGGTGCTGTAAAGGCAGTTAACACGTTATATAGTTTTATTTTGAAATTTTATCAAGGAAGTGTCTTATTTTGAAGGAAAGCTTGACGTATCCTGAAGAACGACAGTTTGACGTCAAGATTTTTTGACCCAATAATAACATGGATATTATGAATAAATTACAAGAAGACTATTTTATGAGCTATATTACACAAACTATTCCAGGTGAGGATTACTCCCAAAATCCTTTTTAGGCTCTGAAGGGTATTAAATTTAAAATATGATAAAAAAAAATGTTTACAATAGACAAAATAAGTTAAATCCATATTTAAATAAGTTTTGTCTTCTCTTTGTTTTTATTTTAATATCAGCCTGCTTCTTAGCCAGGCACATGAGTTTTCCCAGTAATTAATCCTTATAAGCAGTTAACATGCTTCCTTTGTATGTTGTAGCTTATATATTTACTACTGTGTGTTTAGGTTGGTCATGGTGGTGGTACTTCGAAAGCTCGCTATTTTCTCAGATGGTACTCTCTGTAAAAAGTTTGGGAACCACTGATTTAGATCATTGGTAAGTAACCTTGGCCCGTGTTCTGTAAGTTTTTGATGTCTTTATTTCCTAACACACCAAAACCAAACAAATGAATCATTGTCCAGATGATTTTGGGTAAAGAAGCTGCTCAAAATAACAAAACAATATAAAAAAAAAACGACCTAAAGAACATAAACTGGGAAGGCTGGAATCCCCAAAGTACAAAACATACAGAGATCAAGACAGGCCTCCTAAGAATATTAACCAAAAATGGAGAGCAGCTCCAATAAACTAAAATATTAGTCATCAAAAACACAAAAGCAACAACAACATTAAATACAGACATTATTTTTATTTTATTTCCTTTTATTTGTTTATTTATTTTGTTTGTGCTTTATGTTTTGTTTTTGTCTTTCTTTTCACTTTTTTATGTGTGCAGCCCATGTTTTAGGTTCTGGTTTAAGCTGATTTGTTTCTCTACTGTTGCCAGATGCTGTCATACCCCTTAGCTTAGACGTATGTCTGAGTGAGATGACACAGACTCATTGGGGTCACCGCCGAGGTAACAGGGTGATGTGTAGTGTTTTCCTGCAAAATTTACCATCTGCCAGGGAGTTTTTTTCCTCTTACATATGCATGCATCCAGCAGGTACAGAGATAGCAGCATTCACTTTTTAGGTGAAATTTCTTTCTTGATTGTGATCTTGGAGAAACAGGGGTTTCTCCGATCAGAAGTGGGGACTGTAATAAGAAATTACTTTCATTCACTTTGCTTTGTGTGATTCTGCCACATCACCATGATAAATGTCACATTAACATGTCAAAATATATTTTAATCTTGTATTCTTGTAATTTGTGTTTAGGAACAACCAGATCTAAATAATTACTCTGTACATGACCTGTTTATCATATCTGGAAATGATTCCTATCTGTTAGTGAAGATGATCCCAAGTGACTGGTCAGAATTTGCTCCAGACTTTTGCTCCGACAGATCTTTGGACCAAATCCTCCTGAATTGCAATTCTGTATTTTTTTGCCTTGTCTTTATGTTTGTCGTATTCTGACAGGCAGGTCAGTGCATTGGCTAAATCTAGCTTTTACCAGCTGAGGCAACTTGCAAAGCCCATTCTTTTAAGACAGGATTTTCAAACAGTTATTCATGCTTTTATAACAACACGGCTGGATTACTGCAATGTTGTATACTTTCTCAAAAAGAGAGAGATTTCTCAAAAATCTCTGTCCCGTCTGCAGCTCGTGCAAAATGCTGCAGCACAGCTGCTCACTGGAACACAAAGGAGAGATCACATTTATCTTGTTTTAGCCACACTGCACTGTCTCTTTTAGGATTCATTTTGAAATTCTTTTATTTGTTTTTAAGTCATTAAATGACCTTGCTCCGCCATACTTTGCAGAAGAAGAAGCTCAGAGGGGATAGGGCCTTTTCTGTGGTGGGATCAAAGTTGTTGAATGCTCTGGTCAGACAGCTCATTCAGTGTCCAGGTTTAAATGTCTTCTTAAGACATTTATTCACTGGCATTTCACCCACTATGAGTTTTGTTTTTATTGCTTGTATTGTTCTTATTGTATTGTTTATTGGTTTTATTGTTTATATTATTTTTTTTATTAACTTAACTTAATATTTTAATTTTTAGTCATTATATTATTTATATTTCAGCACTTTGGTCAGCATTTGTGCTTTATAAATAAAATGGCTTGGCTTTTGATTGTATTATTCCTTGTTCAATATTGGTTAATCATTTTCACTCCAAAATCAGACTCCTCGTCTTTGGTAATCTAAAATTCTGTAACACATTGTAGGCAAGCGAAATATCAATCAAAGGAATCATTGATGCAGAAATATCAATCCCGACTGGGATGAGGGAGGATCTTTGGAAAACTAGCCAGTAGACCTGACTTTATCTTATGTTATGCAGAATTAAATATGCCATTAGGCCACCCATGTCTCTGGGACTTGAAGTGGATTTTGTGGGAATGGCTGGAAAGGGCAAATATTTCCTTTGGTCCAACAGACTTTAGCCAGGTCTTGGTGTGCCAAGCAAGGATTTGCTGAAACCAGGGCCCACCCTGCATGAAAGAATTTTGTAGATTGAATGTGGAAGATATTGTTGTTTAAAATGTGAAAGAACTGTTGCTTGAAATGACACCATAATTTGCATTTTTGCAACTGACATTTCAGAAATTAGTTTTTTTCTAAACTGAGTCAAAGGCCATAGAAAACACCTTAACTCTTCCGACTTTGCGCTCTTTAAATAGCGATATCTTTGGAACGGTTTAAAATAATTACTTATAATTATTACTTTTTCAAAAAAAAAAAAAAAAGATTAGATTTTCGTCCTTACTATGTTTTTGCTTCCATGGGGAGATTGTGGGTTTTTGAGAGGAGGAAATTCTGCTAGTGATGGTGCAACATTACATTTAGTAAACAGGTTTAGAGAAAATCGTCACTTCAGCAATTTACAGAGCTGATATATATTTATGTAGACACACTTAGTGACACAAAAGACTAGAGAGGACGTGCAGTCACGTGATCCCTATTGTTTTCGTCGCCACTTTGGGGGCAACAATCCATTGCCAACTACCGGAAGCCAACAAACTAAACTAAACGACGAACTAAAACGTGAATCCGGCATAAACACACACACAGCTAGTATGGACCCAGTATCAAACACTTGCAAAATATATCTGAAATAGCTGGATCGAGTTTCAGCGAACAATTATCTTATTTTGTTCATCTGGAAGGTGAAGTGATGAGAAGATATTGCCAGAAGTGTAACCTACTTGGGATTAATGATCCCTATAATCTCTGCATTTCATTGATACAGTATTTCAAATGGGCGCTCAGCAATGTACATGAAGGTTCTGCTCCTGATTGGAAAGTATTTATAAACTCATCTGTAAATTTGCTGGCATCCAACTCCCACCACTACTGCTGCGACTTTGTATCCACATGTTTCTCCATGCAAATGTTTGTTTCTGCTTCACAGAAAGCCACCAGGATCTCCTTTTTTTATAATGTCCTTAAAAAGCTGCTTCATAAAATGTGTCTTTTTGCAAATGTAAAACCCACAGCTTACCTCATATATAGTGTTAACTGCATAATCTGATGGTAGCACTGGTTCCCAGTCCTCTGTCTCACAGTTACAATCCATTTGTTCCATCTGTCATTTTTTCAGTAAACTATAGAACGACATGTCCATCTTGGCTGTGTATATTTCTACACCCAAATACGGGGCATGAAATCACCATTTCACTCGGAGGAATACCCCAAACACTACAGTCTGTCCGAGTTTAACTGGTTTAGAGATCGGTCGGTGCACCCCAAAACAAATGTCACGTGACTCAGTGACGTCAGCTACACATTCTCTATAGGCTGATACATACACACAGCACATACATCTTCATGTAGATATGTAGTTATACATATAGCTTAAATTTAATATACTAGAAAGTGTAGAGAGTGTTTGGGAGGCTGAAAGAGATTGTGTGACTGTTTAAGTCAGGGGTGTCCAAAGTCGGTCGTCGAGGACCACTGTCCTGGAGGTTTTCAATGTATCTCTATTTCAGTGTATCTGGCTTGGATCCAGCAGCCAATTAAGTTCTGCACAGCAACTGGCTGATTTGACACAGGTATGTTGAAGCAGTGATACATGGAAAGCCTGCAGGATTGTGGCCCTTGATAACTGAAGCTGGACACCCCTGGTCTAAGTTAGAGGTGTGGTGGGTGAGTGAAACAGAGAGGAAGGGCGATGGAGCAAGAACCAGTGCTACCCAGGAAAGCATATTCTTATGCATGAGAACAGTTTGTCCTGATTGCACTGAATAAGGTCAAATGTTCCATGTATACTGAGGAGCTGACACACAGCAACAACATGTCATTGATGCAGAGCCATTTGTGCTCCAAACACCCAGAGACAATGCCTGTTGCAGCTTCTGTTCCTGCTCCTGGTGGTTCAGGATGTTAAATGTTTAAGCTCTTAAGGTAGACAACATTAAATGAATATGTATAGAATATGAGGGCTGCACGGTGGCGGGGTGGTTAGCACGCAGCAAGCAGGTTGCCGGTCCGATTCCCGGCTCGGGCGGTGGCCTATCTGTGTGGAGTTTGCATGTTCTCCCTGTGTTAGCGTGGGTTCTCACCAGGTACTCCAGCTTCCTCCCACAGTCCAAAGACATGCAGCTTGGGGATAGGCTGATTGGAGACTCATACTATAGGTATGAGTGTGTGGTTGTTTGTCTGTGTATGTTGTCCTAGGCTGGCGACCTGTCCAGGGTGTACCCCGCCTCTCGCCCTTCTGTTTTTTTTGCTGTTGCACTTAGAGTGTAACAGCAAAGGTTAAAGGTCCAATATTATGCAAAATCGACTATGTTGCTTTAACCTTTTGTTACGGTTAATTGTACCTTTAAACAATCCAGGAAGTAGTGACATTTTTCATACATGTGTTTTGTAGCTTTATTGTTTTAAAATGATGGGTGCAGCTTAGGCAGAGCAAACGTTTGCATGATGCATGTTGCAAAAAACATGTTATCATAAATGTGCATTTACCATAAATGTGCACAGGATAGACTGTGAAACAGCAAATACAGCAAAATATGGAACCTTTAAGTGATATCTGGCTGAACCCTACCTCTCCAGAGGAGAGGACTGAATACTAGAGGATGTGCAAATCTGTCTACCCCAAGCTATTCATGTTGGCAAAACAGTATTAACACATGCCAGCCTCATCTTTGCCTTGTGAGCGATTGAAACACCACTGTTTTAAAATTACTAATACTATTACTAATACTATCCCTATCCCAAGCACCCCCCCCTCCCCCCAATTCCCTACAGATTGACACAGATGTAGCCGTCACTTGACTATGATACTGAGTTCCACCATACTGGGGTTCTATAAACCAATGTTACCCAACAGCCTGCTTTCATTCATATGGAGACCAAAGTAAAATATTTGGAGTTAAAAAGATATTTTTTGAACAGTCAGAAATGACACAGATGTGCACTGAGCAAGTCTTGTTAATAATGCCCTCTGATGCATTAGATGTCCACAGCCAGCAGATGACACAGTGCTTCATGAGTTATACTATCCCTATCCTAAATGAAGTTTTCGAAATGAACAACAAGAACGGTGGACCTGGTGAGTTTTAATCCTGCTTTAGGTTTTCATGGTCTAAAAATTTTGATACGTTTTTAAATAGTTTGTAATTGAACACTCATCCCTTGCGTTCCAATCCATTTTTAAGATTTTGTTCAGGTGTCTACTTATTTTGTTTGTCATATTACATATCTGTTGTGTTCTGTTATATAGATGAGGACCAGGAGAGGGTGATATAGCAATGCATGCAATAAGGATGGAGTGTAACCGAATGGGTGAAGAAGAATAAAACTGGAGCGGAAGACGGAGGAATGCCTGGCTAGTTCTTTTGTCTTACCTTCTACAAAACACCACCTTATGGCAACAAGGATGGGTATTTCTGTTCCTATAACTGCTTCTTTGTTGCCCTACCCAGTCTAACCAACTTCTTCACATCTGAGGTCCCTTTCACAAAGCAGGTTTTCTGAAAACTCTGAGTTAGTTAACCCCGAAATAAACCCAAGTAAACCCAAGCCCGTTTAACAAAGAAGGTTAAGTGTAACTCTAAGTCAGTTGCCAGTTTTCAGCTGTAAACTCTGAGAATTTCTAAGTCTCCTCATCTTTTCAGTAGTACGTGTGCTCAGTTTTCTTAAATTAAACCCCACTCGCTTTGTCAGTCTCGTCTTTTGAAAACATGGCATGTCCGTTTATTGACAAAGAGGATGTGCTTATTTTGCGTGGAGTTGGATATTTACCACAAAATCATGATTAGGCACTGATTTTCATTCCCGGAAACGTATCTATTGGAGCATTACCAGTTTTCTCAGCGTTACTGAGAGCCTTTCTGACTCATCCAGACAGCATTGAAAGAACTGTTGCCTTTGCATTCAGAACACTACCTATGCTAAACGAAAGTACTCTACTATTAAATGTGACAGATTGCTTGTGTTGTGGGGACGTCACTTCATGTTGTGTACTGGTCATCAGGCACTGATATCTCTCCTCATATCTAAAGGGACTGGTTTACCTTGCCTGAGAATTTCCAGGTGGTCAGCCCTGAACAATCACAACTTAAACAGATTCAGATAGGCTGGCTGAGATGAAGAAAGGCTATGTCACCTGAACTGGTTTCATACTTCAACATCAGAGACAAACTAGCCATGGATGGTTCACTTATTATGAGAGGCATGGATCGCTTGATTGTCCCCATTTCCCTTGGTGGATTTAGCACAACAGACATCAAGGACTGGTGCGTACAAAATAGATGCTTCGTGAGCTATTGGTGGCCAAAAATGGACGTATTGTCATCATCATCTTGTGACACTTATCTGAGATCGGGTTGTGGGGACAGCAGCCTAAGAAGGGAAGCACAGACTTCCTTCTCTCGAGCCAAGCTCCATCCTTCCATCACTCGTGAATAAGACCCCGAGATACTTGAACTCCTCCACTTGGGGCAGGACTTCGTTCCTGACCCAAAGAGGACACTCCACCCTTTTCCAGCTGAGGACCATGGTCTCAGATCTGGAGGTTCTGATTTTCATCCCAGCCATGTCACACTCAGCTGTAAATTGCTCAAGCAAGAGCTGGAATGGACAGCTCATACTCCCGGAGCATCCCCCACAGGAGTCTCAAAGGGACACGTTCGAAAGGCCTTCTCCAAATCCACAAAACATATGTAGACTGGTTGGGCAAACTCTCATGCCCCCTCCAGGACCCTGCAGAGGGTATAGAGGTGGTCCACTGTTCCACAGCTAGGACTAAAACCACACCTCCCCTCCTCAATCTGGGGTTGACTCCAGGACTCCTGAATAAACTTTTCCAGGGAGGCTGAGGAGTGTGATTCCCCTGTAGTTGAAACACACACACTTCGATCCAGTGAAAAGGGGGATCACCACCCCAGTGTGCCAGTCCAGCGGCACTGTCCCAGATGTCTACACAATGCTGTAGAGGCATGTCAGCCAGGACAGTCACACAGCATCCAGAACCCTAAGAAACTCTGAACGGATTTCACCAAGACCTGGGGCGCGGCCACCAAGGAACCACTTCAGCCCCAGAGATGGGAGAGCCCACCATACAGTCGCACAGCTCTTCTTCCTCCTCCCAAGGCATGTTGGTAAGATTGTGGAGGTCCTTAAAGTATTCCTTGTCTCTTAATGAGAAATAAAAATAATGTCCTATATGATGATGACCAAAAGATGTTCTGATCTGGTAACATAGATGAAACATTTGTTATCCCAGTAATTTATTTTGAACTTTGCTGCCAATGTTGGATTTTCAGTTTTAGAAATTATTCAGAAAAAATATTTATGCCTTACAATTAATATTTTATTATACCACCATCATAGTAGTCATAAAACAAAAAAATGCAAATTGGGACATGGTTAAGATGAAATCTTTTCAGTACGTACATCAGCTCCAGCACTCTGATAACCTCGTGTTCTGGTCAAGCGGCCCTCAAACTTTAGGACAATCTCTCTAGCTTGCCTGTGGAAAAAAAAACAAAAAAAAACATTCTGGTAAAAGAAAAAAATTAAATAGAGATTCATATTTTCTTTTTATTTTGTAATTTAATCGGTTAGTGAAGACTGAATATTATTCTAAGAGTGATCCAATCTTTTGGTTTCCTTAGTCATGTAATTATTTAACTTAAATAATTGGGTTTTTTTTTTAAATATGCAACTGTCCAGGGTGTACCCTGCCATGTGCCTGATAATTGCTGGGATATGGGTCAACACCCCACAACTGGATTAAGTGGGCAACACTGAACTAGAAAAAACAAACTCTTAGTTAATCTCTTGAGATGACTGTAGTAAAATAGTGCTGTATCAACGAAGTGTCATTTTAGTAATACTTCAATAAAATGTAGGCAATCCAATTGTTGAAGATACTTTGTTCCAGAGGAAGAATTAAAAGCAATATATCAAAAAAGGAAAAAGCTATTGAAATACAAAAGTATGAAACGTGAGTTGTGCATGTTTACATATGTGAACAAATTACTACAAATAATAGAACGTTGAAAGTGGGGTGAGTTGGTATGCTTAACAGTGAGTCAGTTCAAGTTCAGCGTTGTAATGTGGCATGAAGGTTGCATGAAGGTTGTGTGGGTGAGGGGAGGGGTGTATGGGTTGGAGGAAGGTGGAGGTTGTCTTTGACAATTCAATTCAGCATTATTTGTATAGACATGACAATGTCCTCTCAGGGTGCTTCACATATATCAATTTGACCCAATTAAAAAAATAGCCTATGTAAGGGAACAAAAAAGATTGCATCAAATGTTGACTTTGATCCAATGCAACAAAATTTGTTAGAACCATGTCTGAGTCACAAATAACTTATTTTGCATGTTGAATGCAAATTTGTGCGGTTCACATAGACATACTCATTGTCACCGGGATCGAATGGTTCCGTTGGGTTGGTCAACACTGTTCCCAGTTCAGTACATAGATGTAAGAGCAGCTCTTGAAAATCTTACTCTGTTTATTGGACATTCATCATGATAGAGAAAGAAATCTTTAGGAATAAACACTCCATAAACACTCTCCGCATCCTAATTCTACTTTTGGTATAGTATTCTAAGTAGTGCAAGCTCCCTTTACACACCCTTTTGTCAGCCTTAGTAGTTTGTGTGGATTTTTACATTGACACTGGATTTATACATATCAGGCGACCATCTTCTCTGATCAAAAGTGAGGCCAATGCGGAAGTAAACAAATTATAGTTCACCCCTCATCTGCAAGGGGTAGGCTCCAAAACAAAGCGATCCCCATAGACACACACAATTTCACAGCACATACAAAAAACATTTTAGGTTTAATAGTCAAGCTTACCTTCATGACAACTCTGACGGGGGGGGGTTCTAACCCCTCAGTTTCAACATTTAGCCATGAATTTAGAGTTGTGTCCTTTTGATTGACATGTCTCAGAAGCTAACGCTGGTGGCTAGCTCTGTGCTTACTGCTAGCTCACGGACAGGCCGGAGGCCCTAAGCCTCTGCATCACTTCGCTTGACTGAGATGGACTGAACTCAATCTGTGGTTCTATCAGCATATTTACATATTTTTTGTCAACTGTGGGAAACTGTGGCCTGCTGTATAATTATTTGCACCAAAAGACCTTCCAAGTAGTTTCTGGTCCAGTTTTTTTGTGAAGGAAAATGCATTTTTTTATTTAGTAGCTGGTTTTCCTTCATTAGCTGAGCTAATTAATTAGCTAGTTAGCTACTTTATAAACGGTAACCACCAACAGGCTTTACGTTTTGAATAAATTATTAGAACCGGTAAATGTTTAGCATTTCTAAATTAAAACTTACAGTTGTAAAATGTAGGTTTAAAGTGTGACCGATAATTAATTACACTGATCTGTCTTGATGGCACTGGAGGTGGTTGAGAGCAAACGTAAAATATTAATAAGTCAACAGCATCCGTTTCTGGTGAAGTAATGACAAAGATGTGCTGAATGATGGCGTTTTATCAACAATGTTTTTCCCTATAACCCTTGCATTTTTCCTGCAGCGTTACATTAACAATCAACTTTTCTGTCTTGTGCACCATCTCATTGCGTTTTATTGAACCATAAGGAGGAAACCTAAATAAAAAAATGACAATTAAACTTCATTTTATCTCTCATCCCAAAATGATTTGATACTAATATTAATGGTTTTTATTCAAAGTGGAATTTGTGTTTAATTCCTGTTTTCCAGCCTGTTAATTATGATTTTCTAGCATATTTAGTTTTATAACATGGCAGTGTGAAAAGTGTGAATGTAGCCCAGGTGTTATCAAATGTCATAAATGCAATTTGCTGATCAATAATCAGAAAAACGACTTGTAGAAACAACTTAGCATCAGTCTGTATTTTCCATGAATAAATGTATGACAATGGTAAATGGTAAATGGTAAATGGCGTTCACTTATATAGCGCTTTACTTTCATCTCTCGATGCCCAAAGCGCTTTACAG
>JBAMHX010023013.1:0-14223 GCA_037177515.1 Pseudomugil tenellus
CCCCCCCCCCCCCCCCCCCCCCCCCCCCCCCCCCCCCCCCCCCCCCCCCCCCCCCCCCCCCCCCCCCCCCCTCTGCACAGCTTGTTGCTGCAGGTTGTCCATTAAGCAGCTTATTGCTGCTGGTTCAGGGCCAAGTGTTTCAGCAGTTAGGCCTCTACACGGTACCGCATTGAGTCAGCCTGAAGTAGACCTGGAAGCGGTCTGTGTGAGAATGCAGCTCCCGGACGAGCTTGTACTCCCTCAAGTCCTGCCTTGCGATCAGGACCGGGTGGACCTACATCCTCCTCTCCCCCCGCTGCTGCTCTGCTCGTCTCCTCAACCCCCTCCTCCTCAGGAGGAGAGCTAAACACTTCTGCTGCGTTGTTGAAAGCATCTCTGCAGCATACAGAAAACTACACTTCCCGTTCTGTCGCTATAGCAACTGGCGCTCAATGCGCCGCGCCGCCACCTATGCGCCCGCTCACCGCGGTACCGCGTGGTCGCCGCCGTGAAAACCGCGTTTGGTGTGTAGAGGCCTATAAACTCTGTGTGTGTGTGTGTGTGTGTGTGTGTGTGTGTGTGTGTGTGTGTGTGTGTGTGTGTGTGAGTGTGAGAGAGAGAGTGATTACATTTACAGGAACCGCACACACCAGCATGCTGACATGTTTCCCTGAATCATGACTCACTGTTGTTTTTTATTTTTTCTTGGTTTGGAACAGAAAATCTGAGCTTCTGCCTTTCGGTCGTCCAGCCAGCATCCGTGTGCAGAAAACAAGCCATTTGACAGGGCACTTTGACTTTTTTATATTTGTACAAACTTAGTTCTAACAGTGATATTCTCTACAATATGTCCTTAATAATATGTGAAATTACACATTTTATACATAAATACCTTGTGGCAACCAACCCGTGATGTCAGTGAACCTTCAGAAAACGCGGCAGGCAGCCGACAGTGTGATCGTGCAGCGCATGCTACGGCCACATGAACGGAAAGTCATTCATTCCTGATATCACAGAATTGTACATCTTAGAGCAATAGAATAAATGGTTTATAGTTGTTTATAGTTTAGGGTTGTGTGTAATGCAGTACGATAACCGTTTGCACCATGACCCATTTTATTAACGTGGAACGTTCATAACATATTCGGTCTGGGTTGTCTAATTGACCTTAAATAAAGTGCAAATAAAAGGTCATGACCTGAGGGATGACCTCTACCAATTTCATGATTATCGGATTTATGGTTTCCCCACCAGGTGGCGCTTCATTAATTTTGCCGAACGCCACCAATTTTGTGGATTGAAGGCTTTCGGGGATATACCTTTAGCTGTCGCTTCCGACGGCATAGGCCTTGTTGATAATCAGTTTTAAATAAATTTAACTTTTGTGAAAAGTTTGTTTTATGTGCCCTTTTTAAAAATTTTGAGCCCCTGCCCCCCCAAAGGTATCTGCAAAGCCATTCAGGGTTATTTTTTACTTCAATGTTAGTTCAAGAGATGGACATGATCTTTTCTTGTTAAACTAAACCTTTTGTCTTCCTGTGAAATCCTTCTCTTGCAGGAGTATTTTCTCTTTTTTCTAATCTTCTCCTGCATTCTTCTCTCCTCAGTATCAAGTTATTGCTGAGACAGCTCAGAGGTTTGAAGCAATCCTCTATATGTCACATCCTGTTTAAAAAGAAACATCTCTTTATGTGAGCAGAGCTGCAGCAGCCTGTTGGACATATTGTCCCTCCACGATACTGTGCAATGCGTGGGAGAATTGTCCATAATGGAGAGATCTTCTTTCTTAGAGAGTCTCCAGGTTTTGGCCAGTGATCTTTCCAACCATGAATGAAATGAAAAATACTTTTATTAAATTCAAATTCTGTAGTCATTTGGTTCAGCTGGTTGGAGTTTTTCAGACACTGGAACAAGGCAGGATGTTTTCCACGTCACTGGTATTCTTTTCTGACTCAGACTGGTGTTGAACTGGTGCTGGAGAATCAGACATAGTTGTCTTGAGCTGGGAACTCTGGGACTGACACCATCTGGACACCAGGAGATGTGGAGGGAGATGAGGTTGTGTTCAGGTTCTCGACTGAGCTGCAGGATGACAGAGTGGAGGTGTGACAGGAAAGTTGTAGGCTAATAGGGCTAGCATGTAGCTAGTTTCAGCTAGTATGTAGCTCATTTCAGCTAGCAGTACCATGTCTCTTGTGCAGATCGTTAACAGTAACATGTCCAGGATGACACCGACACTGGTTAAACAGTACTGCAGCTCCTCCTCACTTTAGTTTTCTACTGTTAGCACCCGGAGCTTGTCAGTTTTGTTAACTAGCGAGCTAACGTTACCCATCACAACAGTTGGAAGAAACTGTTTAAATCTCCACTATTTTCTCTCTGCCTCATCCTGCCCTGCATCCTTTTCTCTTTCTTTTCAAGCACATTGAGATTAGAAGTGTTATTTCACTGATAATCTTGAATTTGGAGAGCATTATCAGCTGATCTTGGTGGTAAATAAGTCTTGTTGCCATGGAGACTTAACATAACTAGTCTTAAAAGAGCAAAAAAGACCTGCTGGGGTCGATTAAGGTGGGATTGAAAATTACTCCAGTCTTTCCTCCTGAAACAAAGTTTTTTCTGAAGCTCTGTGCTTAACATACTCCTCTAGTCTATTCTTGATCAAGCTGTGTCAACCAACACAGAGAAGGTGAGAAGAAGACAAATGTTGAAACAACTAAACAAGAATCAGTTTTCCAAATAAAACCCCCTGATCTTACTGTACATCCCTCAACTGCACCAGTATTACCAGCAGCGTTGGTCCAGAAATTCAGGGGCATTTGGATCTCAGTAGCAAGTTTCACGAGGTTCAGGAGGAAAACGATGATATCACTGAAAAAGAGAAAACTGGTATCAATAGATGTGGTTAAACAGAAAAATAAATTAAATGCTGCATCTTTATTTTCAGCCTTGTGAAGGACTGGCAACCTGTCCAGATGTACCTGCCTCTCAAATTGGATTAAGCAGTTTAAAAATGGATGGACCTTCATTTTGTACTTTCCATCTTTTTCCTTTTTAAGTTTTCCATCGACAAGAACCAGGAACATGACAAAGTTCTGGGGAGAAACATCCAACCTTAGTTTCACTACTGGTCCACGGGGATCTAGAAGGTTCCAGCAGACATGAAGCAGACAGCATAAGGTTGCAGGAATGATTTGCAGCTCTTTCAGCTTTGCAGCATCTGAAGGTCCCACTGGACCACTCTGAGGGCCTTTCCACCAAAGAAGAAGGGGTGTCGGTGCTAGAACCAGAGCTTAGCTGGTTCAACTCTGACGATTCTGTATGATTACATAATCCAAATCATGTTTGCATGCATAATATCTAATGTCACAGTGTCCCCCCCCATCGCATGAGAAACACTGTAAGGACAGACACACTTACCAGATTCCATGGTGTTGGAGTTTTGAGCTTCAGCACGGTATTGTCCACTATGGGCAGAAAGATGGATGGAGTTCAGGGAGCCACTTGTTTGGTTCCTTTCACCCAGATCAGAATTCAGGATGTGAAAAATGTGGGTTTTCATTGGCACTGCGTTGCATCACAGCTCCCCTTTCTGGTTTATTTTATTTGTTGATCAGCCGTCTCTTGCTAAAGCTGCCCGAACACAGGCTTTCAACCAGTACTGAGAGACAGGAGCTAGTGCTTAGGGGGTCAAAAGCAAAAAAAAAAATGGTGCTGAACCAGCTCTGAACCAGCTTGCAGTGAGACCTCCTCTGGTTTCTGGAGTCAGGATGAGATCTGGACCACACTGAGGCCTCCTCCCATCTTTTTCATGCTCAGCAGAAACAGCTGAGTAAAGCTGTGAGGTGGTCATGTGACAGTATTGAAAGGTTGTTAGCTGTTGCCATAGTTACAGATGAGCACTCCCACACACTCAGATTGGTGAGCATATTATCTGGTGTGTTGTGAACAGATGGAGACAAACAGGCAGTGTGCCCTCATGTTTCTGTCTCTGTGAGAATGTCAGATCTGGTTTCTGCTGTAAATCAGTTTCTGATGTTTTATCGTAACAGGAGAGCTGGAGGATATAATGTTCCATCTCATCACTGTTCTGCTAGTAAGATCAACTTGTCTTCTGAAAATACAACTAATGCATTTCTGAAAAAACCCAGAACATTCAATGACCAATTTCTGTAGAAAACGGAGAATTTGATCCAGAAATGTATAGATCCACTCATCCCAGATTGGCTCATGGAGGCAGCAGTTTGAGCAAACCCAGACTTGCCTCTACCAGGCCTTTTCTTCTAGGATGAGATATTCAAGGGATCCAGAGGTATTTCCAGGCATGCTGTGACATAGTCTCATTTCTGGGGCCTTCTGCCAGAGGGATGTACCTGGAAAACCACCTGGAGTTGTCCAGGAGGCGTCCTGACCAGCTGTCTGATCTTCCTCATCAGGCTCCTCTGGATGTGGAGGAGCAGAACTTCTACGCTGATGACCAAGCAGACTTTTTTAAACAAAATGGGTGTGAATTCAGGGAGAGAGGAAAAAAGAACGACTAACCAAACGCAACTCAGCTTCCATCGTTCATGTTAATGAGCCGGTCAGAAGATTCAGATGTTCATGAATGTCACAACTCTACTAGCAGAAAGAAAGGGTTGGGTCTCACCTCTTTTCATGCAACCATCAGAAAATCATCAATAAATTGAGAAAATATTTCCCAGTGAGAGATTACAAAGAAGTTAGATGTTTCAGTACATGCGAAGCAGAATGTTGAGACGCTATGATCGGGACAAAACCACCAACAGAAAACACTGATGGACCCTCTGAAAATTTTCCTGAGTGTTTCCGTAAAATCATATATAAACTCAAGGAAAAAAAAGCATTTCATTGTTAAAAATGTCATCTTTCTCTCCATCTATTTTTTTTTATTATTTTGCTTTTTAATGAAAATGAACTGACGAGACACATTTTTTTATTCCTATTTTTGTCAGCATCACAGATGTTGGTCAGTGGTGCTTTCAGGGTACATAGGAAACCTAATGAATCTAGCCATTATAGTTGCATAAATGATTCAGAACCAGATCAAAACAGGATGTTGATCCGCTTTGTTGGAAATGACAAAATCCCAAGAAGGAGACAAAAACCAAACAATTATAAGAAAATAAAAAAATGTTGATGGAAGATCAGCCCTTCAACTAAATTTATTCTAATGAAAATATTTTTACTGTTCCATGTATTTTCATTTGTCCTCCTGAATGTGAGCGTTCAGGTGAGCTGGAAGCTGGTCTGAAGTGGACTGAAGTAAAGCCAAACTGTTAATCAGCTGATGTTTCCTCATGCAGACTCTCAGCAGACTGAACATCTGTCCTCATACCAGCTGACCATCCCCCGACCAATAGGAGGCAGACTGAGGAGGGATGTGGACGGACAGCTGCCCAGTCAGGTACTAAATCTTTATTAAACAGAAACGGCGCTGTGTAGAAGTCTTGTTCCAGAGACCCGGTCCAGAATGCTGGTCTAGAGTAGTCATGTCTTCATCTCTGGCTTAATCTTCTAAAATGGCCTCTGGAAGTAGAACCAGTAGAGTTTTCCATCAGACGGATCATAAATGTTTTTCTTTGGACCTTTTCTCATTTTTTCCCCCATTTGAAACATGATCTGAAAATAAAATCCCAGTTTTGACCAACAGATCTAGCTTAATGTGGGTCACTATACATTTGTCTGCCTTTCTAATGAACTGGAAAAACTGGGAAAGGTTCTAAAATATCTGATCTGACCTCTCCTATTTTTTGTTTTTCTTTTGGAAGACACTTCCACTGGGATCCTAATCTTACAATTCCAACCCCAACGGCAGGAGCCTGACATGATGCAATCACTTATTGATAGAAGGAATCATGACTTCCTATTTGGCCAAGCGGCAACATCCGTTGAAGACTACCGTATTTTCACAAACAGGGCGCACTGGGTTATAGGGTGCTGGCACATTAAAACATACCGGTAAAACCCGCATGATTGACCGCTTAATATCTAACATGCCCCCCTCCCCTGTCGTATGTGAGTAACATAAGAGAACAGCAGGAGGTTTAACTCAACCCCAGCGGAGTTCATGGCACCGGTTGTTTAGTTCTATTCACCGCGATCAGAATTCAGGATGTGAAAAATGGGATTTTCTTCTGGGTCGCTCTTTGCTGATGCGTCTCAGCTTCCTTTTCTGGTCTGTGAATCTTTTAAAACTTTATTTAAGTTGTTGATTACCAATAGCTTGTCGATGTACAGCCGGTTCCAGCCGGTCCGTCTCTGCCCGCTCGTTGTTTACTTTGGATCACTGCCAAGAAGTCCGTGTTTTCCGGCAGAGGTCCAAAATAAGAGTTGCTGCTCAGACTAATTTTTTAAATATATTTTTTTATATATTCAGTTTCTTCCTTCTTTTACGCTGTTGGTCTGTGTTCATTTGCTTCACTTGTTTTTGTTTTTTTTTACAGTGGCCACACCTTCTCCTTTTCTCACGCTGTCGTCTTCTACTTCTACAGCGAGTGAACGTCTGCTTTGCCGAAGTCACACAACAACACATTAGGAGCTCCGTACATTTTGGAGATGATTTAAGACTTTTAAAGTGCGCCTTATGGTCGTGAAAATACGGTATACCAAAGTGCCAAAAATAGTACCATGTTAAAAAGACCATCTTCACAGTAGAAATAGACATGTTTATAGCCTGTTACAAAAATACGTTTTAGGTTTTATAGGTCAAGTTTACCTTCATGAAAACTGTGAGAGTGTGAATTTTTGGGTAACTCATCCATTTAGATGTTATTTAATCTTGAAATTCAGGATAATTGTGAGCGTGTATCCACAACAAGAAGGCAGACGCTAACAGTACGCTTTAGCTTTATTCCTACTTCCATTAGCCGGTTAGATCTGAGTTAGTTCATAGCCACAGGCAGCTCAGAATTTGATAGACATCAATCATTCACCCCCACACTCACAGCCCCGTTTTCAGCCCCATGTCTTTGCCCATTTGTGTATGTTCCAGGAGTAATGACAAGCATCTTGGCAACGGTAGGAACTGCCCCATGAGCCTCACTTTTGCTCTTCAGAAACTTAAGGGGAGACTCCATCTATCTTTTTTATACTGTCTATTTGTGTGACTCAATATTAGGAACAAATCCGTAATATGTCCATGTTTAAGTATACTCTGTTGTTCTTTACAACAGCATGACAAGAAAAAATACAACAACATTTCTGTCAGAAATGAAAATGAAAACTAAAGGAAAGGACAAACTGATCTTTGTCTCCATAGTAACAGACCCAGGTAATTACATGGTAAAATACCCGGTTTGTGCTGCATTTACAGAAGCTACTGCTGTAGGATGCTGATGATGGAGACCACCGCTAACTTCCTGTCCTCACTCACCTCTAACTTACACACATTCATACTGTTTTGTGTGTGTGTGTGTGTGTGTGTGTGTGTGTGTGTGTGTGTGTGTGTGTGTGTGTGCTACTCCTTTTTAATTCCATACCTGCTGATAGCTCCAGCAAACACACATGCTCTCCAGGTGAGTGAGGTGACCTTGGTGTTCAGGAGTTTTTCCTGGTCGGTGCCAGCAGCATCAGCAGGTTCACTTCCAGCCTCCAGAAAAACTTTCTCTCTTTTCTCCTTGATGAAGTCCATGTTCATTTAAAGAATATTTGAGATTTTGATAAATGCTTATCTTTTCAGATAAATACTTTTCGTTGCAAATTTATTCATTATTGACATGTTGTCATGGCAACCTCTGCTTACACACAGGTAACATGAATTCCAGTTAATTAAAGCTGACGTTATTCTGTCTGCAGGTGTCTTACATCATCCCCGTGAACGAAAAAGATCACGTTGTTCATCTGGAGAGAAACCAGTAAGTACTCTGATGTCATTGTGATGTCACCGGAATCATTTATTTTATTCCCACCAAAAACCTGATCACTATCTGATTTCCAGAGTTATCTGATGAACAAACAAGATTAAGATGTCTTCTCGCACGTAGGCTCATTTATTTTGTTTTTCTGCATATATCTCCATATATGCAGAAAAACTGCACAATTACAGTCATTTCTGTTTTATGTTAAAAAGATGAAAACAACAACCTGAGAAGAAAACTAAACAAAAAAAAACATGTTTGCATGCAGCAGCAGGAACTTGGTAGTGTAAACAAAGTAAAATATTCACATGTAATCTACTGTTGGATTTCTTGTGTTGTTCTTATTCTCAGATGTAAGTCGCTTTGGAGAAAAGCATCTGCTAAATGACTGTAATGTAATGTAGCATAAGAACAGAGAGCAGTCCTTTCTTTATCTGAGGCCATGAAAAGATCATTGGTAACTTTCACCAGTGCTGTCTCTGTGCTATGATGAGCTCTAAGTCCTGACTGAAATTCTTCAGACAGATTATATCAGTACATGATGTCGTTACTTCATCAGGCTCTACTAACTAAACATCAGCACCGAGTTCTACTTCAGGTTTATTTGAAAAACACATTTAACAACTGATGCAGCCAAAAGTGAACAATAATGGGTGCCATATAAAAAAATAAAAAGTTAAAACCAGGCTCTGTTATTTTTAGATGTTAGAATCTGGTTACAAGATGGTTTTCCTGTGAGAGGTTGCTTTTGTTGACCAAAAGGACTCCACATGAGTACCAGTGTTAAAGACTATCTGAGTTGACAGAGGATGACGGTCGTCTCAGATTGCACTATCAGCGTTCAAGATGTGCTTACATCAACAAATCGGAAATGAAAGCTCCTCTTCGTCATGGAGGAACGTCACCATGAAAACCAGGAAGTTCTGTGATAACAGCAGGGTCATCGGGGGTCAGAGGCTGCTATCTGCTGTACAACATGAGATGTTTTTCTCCAAAGTGAAGGGAACGTTAGATGATGTGAGGTACTATAGTTCAGGACTGAGGATCTGGTTGTGGTCCCACAGAGACCCTCAGTGGTATGGGTTCATCCAGGCTGTTTAACAGTTTGAGCCGAAAGCATTTGCAAATCTCCAGGTTCAATTCTCCAGAAACTGAGCCGACTGCTGCTGTCAGTCCTGCTGACCTGGTTTTCACGTTGTTGTTTACATGTTGTTGTTTACAACCATCTGAACATAAAACCGTTTAGTAACACATATTTCTGTTGTTTCCAGGCTGCTGCTTCCTGCAGATTTCACCATTTTCACCTACAGTCGGAATGGATCCCTGATCACATCCCGACCACCTGTCCAGGTAATGTGCACACATGTGCATTGGATCATGTGACCAGCTCCACTGAGTTTTGGTCAAAATGACAGATTGTTCATATCTGCAACCAGAGCGGAAGCCAATCAGGAAGTGAGAGTGGAGAGGAAATGATGAAGGTCCCCTGAGGAAGTGGGAACGTGTCTAATGGGCTCCTGTGGGACTGATAAAGGATGTATCAGTTGCTGTGAGCTGATTACTCACTTCTAAGCTCTCTCAACCAAGTACTCAGATGGCCTTATCTGAATGTTTTAGAGGAGACCGTAGCATAGGCCAAGGGGGACACTGGACGTTTGGTCTTTGCTTCCCTCACAGTGAGAGCTGGAATGGAGCTGTTTGGTATACCAGGCATTTTGTCAGGCGGCCGAAGGTTTATTTGTTGGTCTGACTGGTCCATAACACTTTAACTGTGGTCCATGTGTTGAGTAATTTAGTCATCCAAATAATCACCACAGAACTTTATGCCCTGACCATCAGCCAATGAGACATGTTATCTGCAGTGCTGATGGTTCTCCTCTATATGGACGACAGGATGCTTTAAACACTTCTGGTTCTGTACCAGGTGATGCAGCTACCCATCAAATCCGAGGAGAGGAAACAGCAAGGAGATGTAGAGAAACTATGAATGAAGATAACAAAAAAGTGACAATTTTACCACAACAGAACCTTCATCAGCTGCTGTGGATGATGACGAAGATGATGGTGGAAGAAGCCGTGTTAAGTTGCACTATTTTAACATACAATCCGATTTTATTTACATAGTACTTTTTTGTGCAACACAAAGTGCTTTACATGATAAAAAAACGTTCATGAAACAAGCATTCACACACCAAGATAGATAACAGCCATTTTATTTCGTTATATTCTCTTAACACACACACACACACACACACAAATAAAACACTTTTACACACTTTTTGGGTAGGCCAGACAACAGGTCATTACAATAATCTAATCTACTAGAAATAAAAGCATAAATCAGCAACACCATTCTGGTAAGATGGGTGGACTCTGGTGACACTTTCAAGATGATAAAATCCAGTTTTTGTTATCTTTCTGATGTGGGAAATAATATCCAACTCAGATTAAAAATAGAACACCCAGATTTCTCACAAGCTGGGCAATATTAAAATTCTGTAATTTTTTTTAAATTATCTATCTCGTCTTCAAGACCGATTATTATAAACTGAAGCTCTGCTCAGAGTAAAGAGAACCAGTAAACCCAGTAAGTCTTTCTGCATTGACTGGTTGTTGATTAACTGACTGACTTAAAGGAAGACTAGTTTATTTGTATAGCACATTTCATATTCAAGACAATGTGTAGTGTTTAACTGGTTGTGTTCACTTGATAACTGGTTGTTTGATTGGTTATTTAGATGTATTTACTGGTTGTTTTTAGTGTTTAATTGGTTGTGTTTACTAGTTAAAACAGCAGATCTTTCTGAAGTAAATCCTCTGAAGGGGATTTTATTTAACCATGATTCATCGCTATTAACAGATAGCAGATTGGTGATATTATTAGTTATCTGTTATTGATTGTGGACTGATAGTCTTGTATCTGGGATTGATTGCAGGCTGTTTGTCTGTATGAGAGAATCCAATCATTCAGAATCTGACCGCATCATTATGTTATTAGAAAAAATCTCCAATCACTTTTACATGAATGTGGTTGAGAAAACATCTCCAGCAGCAAGCGCGGAGACAGTTTCTTCACTTTATCCTGGAACGGCTTTCAAGCCAAAATACCAGGGCCAATTTTCTTCTCCCAGGCCAGTCTGGGTGAGAATGAAGATGTTCCTAAGACCATCAATGCTACAGGTGGAGTGATCAGGTATCACCTGTCTCTGTTGCAGAACCACTGTCAGTACCGAGGCTTCGTTAAGGACATGGAAGGCTCTGCTGTGGCTATGAGCATCTGCAACGGTCTCAGGTAACACACACACACACTTAAACACACATCTTACAGAGCCATGAGAAGACCCATCATGGCTGCTGTTTCTGTGTTTAAAATGCTTATTCAGCTGGAAATTAGAAGTTTTCATCAAGGCAGAAACAAAGACAACTATAAAAGCACTAAGAGAGTGCAAACCTCCACCAAGCTCACAGTTCCCCCCATATTGTCATCCCAAAATATTATTCAGTCACACATGATCTTTGTCACAGTGAAACACAGCAGACAGAAATGGCTTATAGGAGACGTCACCTGCAATAACATGAGTAGCTATCTTGCAATGTTAAAGAATCCTTCAAATTTTGGAGATGATCCAGATCACCGTCTGAATCCAGGATCGTTTTGATCACTTCTTCATCTTCCCATTCTGGGTATATCCTGAAAATTTTATGAGAATCCGTCCATAACGTTTTGTGTTACCGTATGTTGTACACAGACAGACAAACAGAAGAATGCCGGCGATAACATAACCTTCTTGTTGGAGTTAAATATTAGTGATTTCATTAAAATTAAATATAGGAAGCTAGCCCCAGAGTAGGAAGTCCAGTACATATGGAATTCATTTTAGAAAAAGATGAGAAAAACGTTACCAACTCCAGAAGTATATAAGGTTACTTACACCTCGTCCACGCCAATAAAAAGATCTCATGTAGGACATACGACTATCTACAACAAATCAACAGGATCTTGGGCCTCATTTATAAAACTGGAATACGCCAATTTTAGTTCAACGTATGGGATTTAGAAAAATGTAGAATTATTTGCAGAAATGAAGAAAATGCATATCTGATATTGATACAAAATAAACTGGATTTACAACAGAAATGTTATTGATAGGAACGTCAACCACCAAAATATGTTCTGTCTTTGTGAAATAAAGTAGGTCTACATGTTATGAAGCCACTTCGCACTGCAAATCAATAAGGTTGACAGTAAGCTGCCATACTTATTACGTTAAAAATGAATAAATACTATTAAAATGACACAGTCATTGTGCAAAAGTGCTCATTAGTAGCTGTGATCTGTTAAGTTATGTTTGTTCCACAGCGCATGCGCGCTAGTTTGATATATGTTTGGCTCTAAAGAAGTTGTGGAGCAGGTGTGAAGGAGGCTGTGGGCTGTTCTTCACTAAACCAAAGCTATTTATTTAATCATCGTGATCAGGGTATTTCACTCCATATGCAGATTTACAGAAAATTAAGTGATGGTTGGATATAAATGCACACCATTGCATAAAAACACTCTACGTCTTATCTGTCCCCGCTGAAGGACATTGCACATGGAAGACTCTGCAGTGAGTCAATTTTCAGAGATGTTTATTGGCTCTCAAGCTGGTTCCAACTGCTCTGTGCTCTGCATCAGGAGTAGCCATGAAATGCCAGTATAAACCATGCTGTGCCAGTCTCTCTGCAAGTCCTGAAAACCAGTATCTTCCAAAAAGAACTGGCTAATTGGTTCGGACTCCTTTTCCAACCCAGTGCATAGAGGAACCGGACTATGTCCTTCACAGCCAGACAGACCGTGATGGAGCAGGCCATCGAACTGATGAAGAGCAGATGGAGGTGCAACGATGCTGCAGGAGGAAACCTGTTACATAACTCCAAAAGTGTGCAAGAAAATGAGAACGTGCTCCATAATATGTCACTAAATGAGAAAATGCCACGACCACCAAAGACCATTACAATTACAGACATTTAGCAGACGATTTTCTCTAAAGCGACTTACATCTGAGAATAAAAAACAACACAAGCACTAAATCAAACCGTATAGGACATCATAGATAAGTGCAGTCGAACTGCTGTTATCTGCACACGGATGCTGGCTGGACGACCGAAAGGCAGAAGCTCAGATTTTCTGTTCCAAACCAAGAAAAAATAAACAACAACAGTGAGTCATGATTCAGGGAAACATGTCAGCGTGCTGGTGTGTGCGGTTCCTGTAAATGTAATCACTCTCTCACACACACACACACACACACACACACACACACACACACACACAGAGTTTATTTCCTTCCAGCGTAACTAAACCTACACAGTCTAAAAAAGGTGCTAAAAATGCAGTTCCATCCTCATCCACTAGGGGCTCTAAAACGGCAAATTCCACAGACCCTCATGTAAAAACATCAACTTCACAGCAGAAATGTACATGTTTACAGTCTGTTAAAAAACACATTTTAGGTTTAACAGGTCAATTTGACCTTCATGACAACAATGTGGGCGTAATATTTTCATCCATTTAGATGTCATTAAAAAAATCCCTCCTACTCAACCATCTTTCCTGTGTGAAGCATGGTAGTAATTTCATGGATCAGTGTGCTGCTGAGGGATAGGTCGATCATCACTGATTGTTTGCCAACTAGTTTTCCCCCTTTGTTCATTTTTCCCTATGTTTCAAGACAAGTGATGTCCCTGACCTCAAACCCGTCACTTTATATTAGAACCAAAGGCTGCTGCTTTACGCAGGGTCTAGAAGTGATTCACAAGTTTTGGTTCAAGTGTAATTGTAGTGGCCTTGGATCTGGGGGTCTCCTTTTCCCCCCCTTTTGAATGTGTTTGGTAGGTCCCTTCTCTTTGGAATGGAAGGTGCCCGCTGCCATTAGTGACACATCTTGTAAATAGAAGCTTGCTTCTTTTTGGATGTGTTTCGCCCGACCCCTCTCCTTCCCCACTCTCCATCACACATACAAGAAGGATGTTTGGAAGCGTGTATGTCATGCTGGGGGTGGTGAGGGGTGACCATGAGGATGGGCTTGTTTGCTGTATTTGGAGTCGGTTTGCTTCTCAAAATACTTATTCATCACACACAAAAAAAACTATCCATCCATTATCTACCACTTATTTCCAAATGGGGTCGTGGTGGGGCTGGAGCCAATTCCAGCTGACACAGGGCGAGAGGCGGGGACTGGCACATATAGACAAACAACCATGCACAGACACACGCACACCTATGGGCAATTTAGAGTCCCCAATCAGCTTGTCCCCAAGCTGCATGTCTTTGGACTGTGGGAGGAAGCCGGAGAACCCGGAGAGAACCCACGCTAACACGGGGAGA
>JBAMHX010023110.1:0-14219 GCA_037177515.1 Pseudomugil tenellus
TCCTCATTGTGGGTTGTGGGGAGACAGATGCTGAGGCTATGGCAGATCATGACGTAAAGCTGATAGCACTGTTGGAAGTTGCAGTTCAAAATGAAGGAGGTGAAGTTTCATGGGCATATTCTGTCAGCAGAGGGACTGCGTCCAGACCCCGAGAAAATCAGAGCAGTACAGGACATGCCCCACCCCACTGATGCAAAAGCTGTACAAAGATCCATTGGATTTGTGCCTTACCTGGCCAAGTTCCTGCCACGCCTATCAGAAATGTGTGAGCCACTACTCAGACTGCTTGACAAAGATGTGATGTTTCATTGGCTGCCCAAACACGATGCGGCTGTTGAGGAAATCAAAAGACTGTTCACAGTGGCACCGGTCTTGAAGTACTATGATGTAACAAAGCCAGTCACATTTCAGAGTGACGCAAGCCAAAAGGGAATTGGATGCTGCATCATGCAAGATGGACAGCCAGTTGGATTTGAATACCGCGTATTGACACAGACTGAACAGAACTACTCTCAAATTGAAAAGGACTGCTTGAGCATCATATTTGCATGTCAGCGCTTTCACCACTATCTCTATGGTAGAGAAGAGGTAACAGCAGAAACTGATCACAAGCCGCTTATCTTGATCTTCTGCAAGCCACTTTTGAATGCACCTAAGCGGCTACAGAGCATGCTTCTCACTTTGCAAAACTACAACCTCGATGTAACATACACACCCGGTCCAGACATGCACATTAGTCACACTCTTAGCAGAGCCACTGTCCCAGCAAAGACACCTTGTGAAACATACAACCGTCATGCTGTATGCCTCCTGCAGAGGGCCCAAGAAGCCATTGAAAACATTAATCAGTCTGAATACTTAAATGTGATAAGCCAACGCCTGGCTCAGATTAGAAAACACACAGATCAGGAAACATGTCTACAAATGCTTTAAAGGCCAAAGAGTCATCATCCCAAGATCACTACGTCCTGAAATGCTAAAACGCATTCACATTAGCCATGTTGGGGGAGAAGCATGCTATAGACAAGCGAGAGACACTTTATACTGGCCCAATATCCAGGGTGAAATAAAAGATTTTGTGAGCCAGTGTTCAGCATGCAATGAACATTCAAATAGACAGCAGCAGGAAACAATGATGTCGAATGCACTTCCCGCACGCCCATGGCAAATCCTGAGCATGGATCTATACAGACATGCTGGCGAAGATTATCTGATAATGGTGGACCACTACTCAGACTTTTGGAAAATTGAGCAGCTTTCCGATCTTACAGCAGAGACCACAGTCAATAAGTGTAAGATGCAGTTTGCCAGGTATGGCCAGCCTGATCGGGTTATCACAGACTGTGGGTCACAATTTAATAAGACATTTCGAAAGTTTGCACGAGAGTGGGGATTTGAACACGTGATGTCATCGCCAAGACATCCTAAGTCTAAAGAAAAAGCAGAGTCTGCTGTGAAAATTGTAAAGAATTTGAGCAAGCGTGCTGCACATTACATTATTTCTATACTAATATTTACACAATAAATACAATCACACTATACACAAAAATATTGATATATAAATAACCAAGCTTACCAGAGATAAATAAATAAAATAATAAATAAATAAATACTGAGGTAAAAATAACAAGGCTGATTAGGAATAAATGAATACCAAAATAAAAGATACGCACTCAGTATGGGGGACAGATGGCGACCAGTGCGTCATGAAAACAGACGCAAGTGTCCTTTCCGCGATGGACGGAGGTGGGATGACGGTTTCCACCGGAGGATGGACTGTGCTCCCCCCAACTCCTTTGGAGGAAGGGTCCTTCCCCGTCGCCCTTACCGGCCCGAGCCTCCTTTTGGTGGGAATCGCCATCCCGGACCCCAGTCTCGCTCTTATGCATCAGTGGTACAAGGTTATTCTAGAGGTGCCACTAGATGGGATTGGCCACAATTAAGGCAAGCGGAAAACAACAGAAGGGAACCAACTGATCCACAGTTTGGACGGCTGGTACGCAAGTTACATGCGGTGATTAAGATGGTCCACCACTTGCAGAATGTGGCGCCTAAACTGGGAAAGGCGGAACCACGAATGATCTCCCGCATGGTGGAGGTCTTGTCCGCGATGATTAAACCCGCATCCCCCACTGTGGAAACAATTGATTTCATCAAGGGGAATGCTAAAAACTAGGGGTACAACACTTTGTTGATCTAGAGGACCATTATACATCGAGTCTGGGGACCATGCTGGAAAATCTGAAAAAAGATTTGGTTCCAGAATGGAAGCCCGCCTTTGAGGTGGCCACGAGATGGGCCTACAGAAACTTGCCCCGGATGGCCCATGGTGTGATTGACCATGCTGAAGCCCTCATAACAGCTGTGCTGGAGGAGGACAGGGTACAGGATGACCAAGACCAGCAACATGCACCCCCCCACCACGGGTTAACAACCAGGCAATCTGACCCTCCACCAATCATTCATCCTATACGTACAACACGCAACGCACAGCAACAGACATCTGAACAAACAACCAGCACTGCTCAAACTTCCGGTCCCCCTGAAACAGTTGCTGCCACCACTGCACCACGGAGGCAAAATGAGGAATGGCTCAGCCAGTCTCCATCAGAAGAGTCCCCCCTGGTAAAACCAAAACGTAAGGGGAGGAAATATAGTAGAGTGGGGGTCAGGGAGGACAGTGATTCGGAGGACCCTCCCTTTCAAGGCTCATCCTCTCGCGAGGACAGTCCTGCCCTAGGAGTAGGATGGCTGCTCGATGAAGATATAACAGATAACTTGGCAGGAAGTCCAGTCATGGCACCCCAGCAAAGCCCAGAGGGATCATCTGGGGCCTCACAGGATCTAATCCAGATTCAGGATCTTCCGGGCCCATCTCATGGCCCGCAGTACCAGGGGGCAGTGTTACCAGATCTTTTTTCCACTCTAAAACCACAACATAACACGGTGACCAGACACCCCAATTTAGGTTGCAAAATGATCGAGTGGGACTTGGCAGTGGATGAGAAATGGGTCATCTTGGGGGATTCCAACTTGTCCAGGATCCCAGGATTTTCAGTTGCAAATCTGCAAATTGAGAGTTACCCAGGAGCCAACTTCCGCCATGCCCAGGCACTGATGGCTAAATCCAGCATCAGACAGGGGCTGGATGTTCTATCATTTTGTATTAACTGCAGAGGACAGAAAGCCAAGGAGACCTCTGTGAAGCAAATGCAGGCTGCAGTCAGGCAAGCCAAAAAAACATTTCCATATGCGGAAATATGGATACCACTATTAAACTTTTCAAACAACCTGCCCCGGGCAGAACAAGAAACACTGCAAATCCTGAATGCACACATCAAACGGAATCTGCCTTTCATCTTACCCTTGACGGACGCACATTTCCAGACCGAAAAAGATCAGGTGCACTGGACTAGACAAACTGCTCGAGCGATGCTCGAACATTGGGCAACCCAGTTAAACTTAATTGCCACATAAGCCCCTTTGGGGAGGGGAACAAGGCTTCCGAGTCCCTGCTCTTCCATAATGTTATGGTCCTGAGTGAGGGCTTTGAACTTACAACCCTGGAGCGGGATCTTTTGAGTCGAGGACTAACCTTCGTACCAACAAGGGATGTTAAACGAAATCAGGCAATACAATTAAAATAGGATATTCAAAGTTATCATAGGAGAATAAAATTAGCAGCATATTTTCAAAATAAGAAAATAAGGCAATCGCGAAGGTTTATGCCTACCTCAATGTGCACACCTCCACAACACAAATTGCCCCCGGAGGTTAATTATTTGGCCCAACAAGACCAAAAAGACTTCCACAGACATTTTAGGTTTGTTACAGAAAAGACGAATCTATCCCTGGCAGAACGAAAGGCATTAAAGGACCTAATGCATAACAAAAACATTATAATCAAACCAGCAGACAAGGGGTCTGCGGTGGTAATCCTAAGCAGAGCACAGTAAGTGACTGAGGCCCAGCGCCAATTGGGGGATCAAACATATTACAGAAAACTGGACAAACCAATCTACTTAGATACAGTACCCCTAGTGGAACAAATTTTAAGAAGTATGTGCAGAGAGAAATTTATTGACAAAAAACAGATGCTATATTTGAAGGGGGAGGTTGAACCTAGGCCAAGGAGATTCCATATCCTCCCAAAAATACATAAGGATCCGGATAAATGGATAAATAATGTAATACTCGCACTGAGGACATGCACTGCAGTCCAGCACAGAGGCTGATGGCTAGGAGGCAGACAACTTCACTCCTTGTTTCAGACAGTCTTCTAAGCCATGTGTAGTCAACGACATTGCAGAAAAAAATAAAGGCCAGACACCAGAGGGCTAAGTTTTGGTATGACAGGTCAGCTAAGGATCTGCCGGAGCTTCATGTAGGCCAGCCCATCAGAATGCTGCCATTACCTGGGGACCGAACGGGCAAGTGGAGAAGGAGCTTGTGCCTTCAGCAGGTGGGCCCTCGGTCATACCTGGTGGATGTTGTGGGGACATTGTACAGGCGCAACAGAGTGGATTTGAGAAAAGCAGAGCAGACTGCATTTGAGAGATCACAGATCAATCAAGCCGTCATTCGGGAAACTTGTGAGGAAACGAGCACGAGCAGCAATAAGGACACACAAACAGACAATAATCAAAAACATATTGAACAGTCTGGGGTTCGATCTCCAGGGACACAGGGGTATATAACCAACAGTTGCATATTGGTTAAACCACCTAAAAGAATCTGTAAAGGTAAACGCAAAAGAAAACAAGTAGTTTTGAAATTTTGTTTGAATGGCAGGCGGTAATATTGAAACAGGATAGTTGGTTGAGTTATAGTATATTAGTAATATGTGTTCAAGCCTAGCCGAAAGCACTTTGTTATTTAAGTTACATAAGCTGGTAGTAGTTGAATTTATGGCAGCTGTGTTTGTTATAAAAAGGGAGATGTTACCCCCCCTTGTCAATATCCTGTAATGGTACAGCCCAGCTAGAGTAGTTGGTTGCAGGAGCGTTCCATTGGTGCGTCTTTATGTTGTGTTGAGAAGTTTGCATTACAAGTCAATACAATGACCTAAATACAAATGTCTGGAGTATTCATTCCTTGCACAGATAATCAAAACATTCAGCTTGTTCAGCAGATTACGGCTTGCAAGTTTCAACTTGATAACTTTTACGCTTTTTAAAATATTTCACTTTTAAACTTTTAAAAAAAAACTTTCAAATTGTTGTACCTTTTTAAAACGCTACTCCTTCCACAAATTTTCAGCTAGAATTACCATTCAAACTTTAAGCAAGTCACAACAAGTTGGGATATTTAAGAATGACTTTTTTTTTTACATTTTTTTTACCGTTTTAGAAATAACACAGTTTTAAAAGCATGAAAATCTTTTTCATTCTAACTTTGCCAGAAAAAAATAATTAAAATATTTCTCTCTCTTTTCACGGCCAGAGTTTTTGTGGTAATTACATAAACTATACATCAAAACACAGGCAATTCTGTTGGCTACAACATATCAAAGCTTTGAAGTGGTTAGGAGTTACGGTTTTTGAGTTATGGGCCTTCAAAGGGAGCAAAGTCTACAAATTTTCACATAGAAGGTCCATTCAAAAGATTTTTTCTGGTTGGAAAACCTCATGTTTTTACATCGCCGCCGTTTAAATTTTTTTCACAGTTGTGAAAAATAAATTACATCCCTGTGTACCTAGAAGTGTCAGGGCGGTGTCTGTCCAAGAATGGATTGGATAAGTGTTACGGTTTTCGCACAGCAGTGAGGAGTTTGAGAGGGTCAAACAATGAAAATCAGCACATTTCTCTCTTCTCTGTGCTTCTGTGAGCTGGGAGTAGGGAGAGCCCGTTGCCGTGGATAGAGCAGCAGCTGTGTGTGATTAGAATGGAGTCACGTATACAGTAATATACAGTGTTTTAGAGGAACAAAGCATTTAATAGTTACTCCACAGCTTGATTATTAAATTAAATCTATCTACCCATCCAACCATAATTCTTTCCATCTATCTACCCATCCAACAATATTTTTTTCAATCTATTTACCCATCAAAACATCATTCTCTTCATTTATCTACTCATCCAACCTTCTTTCTCTCCATCTATCTACCCATCCAACTGTTTCTTTTCATCTATCTACCATCCAACCATCATTCTTTCCATCTATCTACCCATCCAACCATCTTTCCTTTCAGCTATCTACCCATCTAACTATGTTTCCATCCATCTACCTATCCAACCATCTTTCTCTCCATCTATCTACCCATCCAACTGTTTCTTTCCATCTATCTAGCTGTCCAACCACCTTTCTCTCCATCTATCTACCCATCCAACCAGCTTTCTTTCCATCTATCTTGTTACAAAGCGGGGAAGGTAGTGGACCCAAACGCAGGAAAAGAGGACAAGCTAAGGCAGCCGGGATGCGGATTAACAGGATTTATTAACGGACAACCAAAAGAACAAGGCATGAAGTCACCACAAATTAATCTAATGAACCAGCAAACAGAACAGAAATCAAGAGATTTATATACACAACTGAAATACACAGGTGAACACAATAATCAATTAACCCCCTAGGTGAAACTAATTAACAAGACATAAAAGAAAAAAGGAAACAGAGGGCAAAACGGGAAGACTACAAAATAAAACAGGAAACCAAAAACCTAACCCAAAACCCTAACATATCTACCCATCCAGCCATCTTTCTCTCCATCTATCTACCCATCCAACTATCTATCTCTCCTTCTTTTTACTCAATCCAACCATCTTTCTTTCCATCTATCTACACACCCAACTATGTTTCTTTTCATCTATCTACCATCCAACCAACTTTCTCTCCATCTAGCTACCCATCCAACCATCTTTCCTTCCATCTCTCTACCCATCCAACTATGTTTCTCTCCATCTATCTACCTATCCAACATAATTCTTTCCATCTATCTACCCATCGAACATCTTTCTTTCCATCTATCTACGAATCCAACATATTTCTTTCCATTGTTTTACCCATCCAACCATCTTACTAATCATCAATCTACCCATTAAACCATCTGTCTATCAATCCATCCTTCCATCTCTCTCTTTCCATCCATCAATTCATATTTTTCTCCTTTCTTTATAGTAAACTTTCCCCCCCTTTTTTAGTCCATTTCACCAATTTATATTATATTAGGATCTGATATTGAGCTTCTAACAGTTCTGCTACAACTGTCTTTTAATCATTTTACTCAAACACCTTTTATTCAAACACTTTTTATTTAAACATTACCAACTTCAAATCATTTCAACTTTATTATGATTTAAATTAATGGTTCAATGAGCAGGTTTCAACTCCCTTCACCTATCTTAGGCTCATTTCAGTTCAACTTTCCACCAATTTCAATACTTTCCAACATGAATTTGTGCTTTCATCTCTTCAGATAATAATTTACCCAATGTTTTAAGCTTTCTTTAGCATTACAGTTCAACTGATTCAGCATAAAAGCATTCACACTGCTGTTCCGCAAGAACAGCAAATTTCTAGTTTCTGAAATGTCGCTCACTTTATTCCATAAACTACAAATATTCAAATGAGCAATTTTAAGAGCACTTTTCTGCAACATATTTTTTTCAACTATCTTACATCCAATTATTTCCTATCACCATTTTTATTTCACTCATAGGGCCAGATTTACTAAAGGTTTGCGTGTACTAAAATGTGTGCAAACACATTGCACACACTAAATAAAAAGTTAGTTACTTGTAAGTACGTTTGCCTCAATGAATATGTAAATTGTGGCGTTCACAAACTATTTTGCGTGGAGTGGGAGAAGGACATGTAAATATATAATTTTACCACACGCAAAGCGATTTACCAAACCTGAAAATAGTTTTGCTGATAGAAACTACGTCTATATGTAGCACATATCAAAAGGAGGTGCAAACATGGTTCAGTGCGTAATTGCGCACACATGGCTGCAGTGATTGTTGCAAGAGGAAGACACAGAAATCGTCAAAGACGACGGAGAGAACGAATATTTTCTCCTCGTGTTAACATGTTTGGAATGAGAGAGGAACTAACTATTAAAACATATCATCTATCCAGCCTTGCTGTTTTGGAGCTGTTGGAGGAACTTAGCGCAGATTTGGATCCAGACACAAGAAGGAGTCATGCAAAACCTGCATGACTGCACTCTGCCTCCCGCAAACTCTGAGCATATATACAGAAACCGAAAACACACCCATTCGTTGAATGCGCAGTGCGTATGTGATGCCTTAGGCATCATAACCAATGTTCCTTTGAGCTGCTGTCAAATTTCTTAGCTGTAGCTCTTTGGAATGTATGTTGGCTTCTTCCACTAACTCCTCTAATTCCATCGGATCAAACTTGTATTTTCGCTTGCGGTTTTGTAAAGTTGTCATCATGAAAACCATGACACACGCACCTGCTGTCATTTGTGTGAGCAGTCTTAGTAGATCACGTACTAATCACAGCCCTGCCTCATGCCACATGCTAATTAGTACACGCAAAATGAGATCTTAGTAAATTCGGCCCACAATATCATATTGAGCTTCACAAAACACATTCATACATACCTTCATACACACAAACATCTTCAAAATTGTAATGAAATACATTTGTTGTTGCCTGTTGTGGCGGTATTCCCAGAACTTATTGGTGGATATCTGGGATGAGGGATGCCATCAGGCAGAAGGAGTCCTACAGGTCCTTCTTGCCCTGTGGGCCTCCAGAAGCAGCTAATGACTAGGTTGGTGGTCTCTTCAAAAAGAGAAATCAGAGGGTGTGCTCCAACTACAGGATGACAACACTCCTCAGCCTTCCAGGAAAAGTTTTTTCAGGGGTCCTATAGAGGTGGGTTCACCGGATAGTCAAACCTCAGACTGCAGAGGAGAAGTGTGGTTTTCTTTCTGGCTTGAAACAGTGGACTAGATACTCTTCATCTCTTCGGGGTCCTGGAGGGGACATGGAAGTTCGCACAACCAGTCTACATGTGTTGAAGGCCTTCAACCGTGTCCCTCAGGGACTCCAGAGGCAGGAGTATGGAGTAGTTGACCCCCTTGTATGAGGCATTCAGTCCCTGTACAACCGGTGCCAGAGCTTAGTTCGCATTGCTGTCAGGAAGTTGGATATGTTCCCGGTGAGGGTTGTACTCTGTCAAGGCTGCTGTTTTATCACTGATACTGTTCAAACCTTTTATGGACAGGATTTTTAGCCACAGCTGAGGTGTTGAAGGGATCTGGTTTGATGACTTCAGGATTTGGTCTCTGCTTTTTGCAGATGATGTGGTTCTGTTGGCTTCATCTGGCCAAAATGAGTTTCCTCTGGAGGGTCGCTGGAGTCTTCCTTAGAGATAGGGTGAAAAGCTTGGTCATCCAGGAGGAGCTCAGAATAAAGCCGCTGCTCCTCAACATCAGGAGGTGCAAGATGAAGTGGCCCGGGCATCTGGTTTGCATGCGTCCTGAACACACCTCCCCACTGAGGTGTCCCGGGTACGTTCTTCTGGAATGATGGATGGATGGATGGATGGATGGATGGATGGATGGATGGATGGATGAATGGATGGATGGATAGATGATGGATGGATGGATGGATGGATGGATGGATGGATGGATGGATGGATGGATGGATGTGCTGCTGAAGGGGCATTCAGATTGTGCTTTCCAGAACTAATAAGACTCTTCTGGTAACTCCGCATGACCCTCATTTTGCACAGATTTTAAAATACTTGATGATTGTTGGGAGTTGATTTGCTAAAACTTAAGTCAACTAGTCTAGAACACAGTCCAGACTAAACATGGAGAAATAGCATTTAGCTGTTATGCTGTAAAAAAGTGGAACAAACTGTCAATCGAGATAAAACTTTCACCAAATGTAGAAACTTTTAAATCCGATTTAAAAACATTGCTTTTGTTCTGTACCTATGCATGAAATCTGCTCTGTAACTTAAATTGAGTTGCTTTTGTTATTTAAAATAATTTATGATTTGATTGCAATGTTTTCCGATTTAATAAACAAGGCAAATAAACTTGCCTTGCAAATTTACTTTTTTGTTTTATTTATTTCACGTTTTACAAGTAGCCTATGGATTTTAACATCTAAAATCGCCGTTTTTTTCTAGCAAGGACGAGGAGACAGGTTTATTAGATTGAGAAGAATGTAAATTTAATAATGAAGAATAAAATAAGTTTAACATACATTGAACATTAAAACATGGAATGAGGCAATACATAAAAGACAGACAAGATACAAGGTTATAAACCGGAGAGAATCGTTTCAGAGATCTGTTTGTCACAAAAGTCCGACAGAGATTCTGCCCAGTCACTAGGAGACACCTTCGTTTAAAGACTTTGGTTGTCAGTCTGGAGCCAGTTTTCACATTTACATATTTGTGACAGATGAAATGGGAATCATCTCTAAATCATTGATACGGTTGTAAAGTATTGACAAAGTGCATCACTTATTCTGGTTCAAATCTTTCTGCCTCCCACTGTCTGAAAAATTGCTTCAAGCAGATTTCACTGCCAGGGACTGTAGTATTGTTCAAACTGTGCAGTAATATCTAATCATTTTCCATTGTGCCTTGACTTACTGTAAATCGGCAGTTCCAGTTGGCAATAAACAAAGACTGGACATACTGGATGAAACAGTAAACAGTTGTATATTCTAGCACTGTCTTTTGTGGGATCATATGTGGAAGTTCAGAATAATTAAACTGCTGCTTTTGATTCTGTGGGAACTTGTCCTGGAGAGAGGTCAACAGTTGGGCGAAGGAGTCTTACCTGTGTAAGACAGTATTATAAAGCAGTAGGAAAGTATTGGCAAATTAAAACATTAATACATATATATTTCACAAAATTTTAAATAGCAGTCGAAAGGAGCATTTTGATAATCACACAAACAATACTATGCCAGTTAAATATGTTTAATTAGGTTTTTTTTAGTTCAACTCTTCATAAACACAATGTAACTTTTGTGCAATAAAGTAAATCACAAAAAACTTTAAAGTCTTATTTCCACTGGTAGGGAAGCAAATATAGTAAGTGGTATATTTTATGACTTGTTAGATTCTGTTTTCCACCTTTCTTTTATCAACTGAACGACATAACTATAATTTTATATATGAAACAGAAACTGTCAGCTTCATATAATATACATTGTTTTGATCCTCACCTCCTCCTCACTCCCAACCAGACAATAGTGTCAGATGTTAATGCACTCAGTACACTTAGAGCCACATTTTCCAATCCTATATGCAAACTCTCTAAAGTAAACAGATGATCAGGATGGCAGCTCTAACTGATTGGTTATTGTTGCTTCAGCTCTTTGCCATTTGTGCAGTGATGTAAGCTACACAATATATGCAGCTGCAGCGTTTGTGAAGTGTGGTTAATAAGCTGCTTTCACAAGTATTGTGGGATGCTTTATAGTAAGTATGTACATATGTCACTGTTCCCTATAAACATAGCCCATAGACTATGAAGCAGCATCAAGCATTTGAGAGTGTGATATGTGATGCTGTACTGCCGAAATAGTGGACCATGGCTATAAAAGTTGGGTTTTATATTTATATGTATTGTATTTCTATGATGAGAAAAAACATTTGTTCAAACTTTTTTAACAAAAACTGCTAGCCCGCTGTGAGAGCTGCATCCAAACACCAACACTTAACAGGGACTTGTGTGTTTTACTGTTGCAAACCAAATGTCCAACATTGGCTGACAGGTTATATACATATACAGTGTATTTACTGCACTTGTTGAAGTTGTTTATTATTTACAAATGACAAAAAAATAATTACAAAAAAGAAATGTTAACAAAACTTTGATCAAAGTCAAACACATTTTTATCAAGGTTTGGAATCAAAACAATGTGTGTCAAAACATTTGTGTCTGTAAGATTTCCTGATGTATCGCACCAAAAATGCAAGTGGTATTCCCCAACAAGTAATGACAAAGTTAGAGACTTTTTCTGCGCTCTTTTGAGAATTCTTGAAATTAAAAATCATTAAAAAATGATAATCCTATCAATAATAATTATACATTTTTTTCTAAAAAAAAATTACCTTTCAGGGTCACAAGGACACATTAAAAGTAAGCTACAACAGTAAAAGTCCAGCAAAAAAGTGTAAATTGTAGACCCAAAATAAAGAGAGAGATTTGGAAAACAATACAAGAATGGATGAATTGCAGAGTAGACTTTCAGTATAGGAGTTGAAGTGAGTGGACAGTTTTGAACAGGTAAGTTTTGAGTCTGGATTTTAAGATGACAAGACTTTCCGAGGTGGCAGAGTGGCAGACTGAAGGCTCTGCTTGCCATGGACCTCAGGCAGGCAGGGGCCACAGCGGAGGAGGGAGATCTCAGGGAAAAAGATGAAGTGGCAATAATGTTGGACAGATATGGAAGGGTGAGCTTGTGGATGCCCTTTAAGGTATAGAAAAGAAGTCTGACTGGATATGGTAGAGTACTGGGAGCCACTGGAATTGCTGTTGGATTAATGTAAAAGCACAAATGGTTTGACAGAGCAGATGTCCACCTTTGCTCAATAATTAGACTGAAAATTAAACTAAAATGTGGAGCCTTGTGAAGTCCTCACTTGGCTGAGACGACACAGTAGTCCCCTAAATGTTAATGAATTTTCTCCCCTTGAATTTTCTCATTTCTCCCTCATGCCTTTGGTGTTCACACCATCAGCTTTTCTCATTAAGCTCAGTGCACCCACCTCAGTATTTGCTCTGACAGCTGTTGCATCTCTTTTCTGAAGGAAAAGTGTCAGAGGTTGTGGAATCTCCAGCACATCTTTAATCAGTGCTATCTCCATCAAACAGTCCATTCTGTCCTCTTGGTTTGCATTCCCTGACATCTTGCCCCCTCTGCTTGCAGGATCTGGATAGTTCTTTGGCCTGCGTCCTAAAAAGTTTCACCAATGCTAGATAGCTCTCCCAGAAAGCTGTCACTGACTCAGTGTCCCCATCGAGGGTAAAGATAATTCAGCAGAGAACAGACATGATGTAAAAACCTGCCATTTACACCAGAAAATCGCACCCTTGTTAATGATTTTTGAACGTAAGACATGTTTGTATTTTGGATCGATATCATTGGATCATTGTGCACGAATGATTTATCTTTTATGATTAAATGATTGATGTTGAGTGATCCAACAATATAAAAATAAATGGAAAGCATTTCACTGAGTGATATAAGCTGACTTGCCCGGTCTTCTCTTTTGTTCTTCTAACCCATGTCATAAGCTCTATATTGCATAAGCTTGGTTACAGAACCACTGGCATAGGCTCTGCGTAGATCCACGTTATTTGGCTCAAATCTCTTCCAGACCTGAAAGGTCTATTACATCGAAATACTCCCTTGTGATTGGCCAGTTTGTGATAATGTGTTTTTAGATATTCTTTTGTTAATTAACTGCCAACTTTAAAAACAAAACACTATCAACCAATCTTACTCTTTAGAAACAGCCAGGGGTATATCCCCGAAACCCCCAACCCTGTAACTATATTAACAAGTCATCTATCATATTTATTCATGGAGCCTCAATGAACTCAATAATAAGGAAAGTAAACTGTATACCTTGACTATTTACAATTTGAACTGAGGTTATTCTAACAAATAGGTACAAAGATAAGGTAAAAAAAAATGATTTTTCATCCACAAAGTTCCACCTGGTGTGAAAATATTGAACAAGGCAGGTATGATGCATCTTGAGGTCATGACCTTTCATTTGCATGTGATTTAAGGTCAATGAGACAAATAGTTCCAGAGATACAGCCAAAAATAGTATTTATTGTGCATAAAGCACCACCTGGTAGGAAAACCATAAATCCAAAAGTTGTCAAATTTAAATTGAACTTATGGCCAAAACCATAATATCCCTGACACTTCACGTTCGGGGATATGGCTATAAATTAATTATGCTTTCAATTATTTTAATTTAACACATGATTAATATGAAATATTAAAATATGAAAGCTTTTCACACACGCATTAGCAGGTAGCGAGGAGGTAGCTTCAGAGCATGGTCCCGAGATGCCAGAGTCAAGAGTCCAGAGACAAGAAGAAAGGAGGCAAGAAAAGGGACAAAAGCCAGAGACAGGAGCCGAAGAGCGAGGGCAGAGTCGTGTTGGTCTTTTTTTAACATAGGCGGGCTTTAGCTGAGTGGGCAGGTCTGGATGCTGCCAGCCAATCAGGGATCTGTGGGGGTGACTTCAGC
>JBAMHX010023477.1:0-14186 GCA_037177515.1 Pseudomugil tenellus
TACCGGCCCCTCCGAATTCTTGCGGGCTGCTCGATACGCGTTGATGACGTAACGAGGCCTCGTTTGGTCTATCACGTTACTTTTGGCATGCTGAATCTTGCTCCAAAACAATGCTCGCAACACTTCCATGTCATATGCGCGACACGTGATCGAGCAGACGGGCTCGAGCATAACATCTCTAGCTGAGGGATGCAGCACTCTTAAAATCGCCACGCTTTTGATCATCAAAAAATCAAGCGTTTCATTCAAAATAGCCAACAGGGTCTCGAAAAGCATGTTGAATGAACAAGGTGCAAAATAACTGCCAATGAACTGAAAATCAAGCATGAAGCTGCTTCGATGCTATTTATCACCAGTTTTGCCATATTTCAGAGCTGCAACATCACTGGAGTGTCAAGAAGCATAAGGAATGCAATACTCAGGGACATGGCCAAGTTAGGAAGGCTGAAAAACCACCATCACTGAACAAAACACAACAGTGTAATGATCCCACCCTCCACAGACCCTTTCATGAACTCTTTGATGAACTGGTCAACCAAATTTTGGAATTTGTATGACTACCATAAACTCAGGAAAAGATTGATTTGTTTGCTCTGTTGAGTATAATCAGATTGCCTTTGTTCCCCATATGGGGTCTGGAGACGACCCCTCACCGAGTAACATACAGACTTAACTTGCTTTCTGTTCAACTTAGCAAAGGCCTGCAAAGTCCACAGCTCCAGCTCTCTCCACAGGAGGCCAGGACACAAAAGGACAGAAGAGGGGAATCTTGCTTCTCCATGTCCACACATTAGGAAAAGACTCATTTTCTCCTGTTGGTTCTAACCTTTTCATTCCGTTCAATGTATATGCATTTATTGTCTTATCTTGATTTAAGAACTTTAATTTTTGTTTATGTTTAATGTGATATCCCTTGGTTTTGAGTTTGATGCACAGTTGGAGGTAATTCTGTGGTAGGAGCCATGAACTGAGGTCAGCCTCTACAGAACCCTGATTGGCTGGCAGGGTCCAGACCTGCCCACTCAGCCAAGCCTGCCTATCTTCAAAAGACCAAACACAAACTCTGTCCTCTCTCTTACTTCTCTTACCTCTTCTCTGATGCCACCCTCCTAGCGTGCTTACCTGCTTCTGCTAATTATGCGTGTGTGAAAGGTTGTCCCCCTTGCTGGAGAACAAAGGAGTGCCACATGGTCAGATCACATGGCTGCTCAGGAATTTAGGATGAAGGATTAAACTTTCAGATTTCTGCAACCAAGCTTGTGTATACCTCTGTATACCTCTCTGAACAGTGTCTGGGAGGCTGTGGTTGCTGCTGCATACAATGTTGAATGGGAACAGATCAAGACACTAATAGAATCTATGGATGGCACGATTTTGAGTGTCCTCGCAAAAAAAGGTGGTTATATTAGTTAGTGTTTTTTTTTTCAGTGCAGTGAAAGAAATGTATATTTGTACATTTTGAGTTATGTTGGTTTCCCTGGCGAAAAATAAGTGAAATGGGTATATGTTTTTTTAAGTTGCATAATAATTATGCACAATAATTGTCAGCTGCGTGCACAGATATCCTCCTCAGATAGTAAAACAAAAAAAAACCCTACTGCAACTTCCAAAGATATTAACCTTAGATATGTATGAGTCTTTTGTGTTCATTGAGAATATGGTGGTTGTTTGATAATAAAATTAGTCCTGAAAAATAAAACTTGCATAATAATTCTGCTCATCCTGTAGTGCTGCTCTTTTGTTTTTGTTAAATTCTGTAGGAGGTCATTTTTTTTTTTTTTTTTTTGGTTTTGTTTGGTGGCTTCTTTTTGTACGTTGGGAGTTTGGCTGTCGCATTCTGAGTTGATTAGCTGTTTGTTTTATTGCTTATTTTGACTTGAGGAGGTCTTTGAATCCAACCTCTACTCTCTTTTATTCATTCTCCAATTTACATCTGCACCAGTTCTCTTTTGTTCCAACTTTTGTTCTCCTTGCTGAGCTAGGTCGTAACACACAGATGTCTCTGCAGTTTCAGCACAAATCACAGCATGCTTCTTAGAGATATCCACATTGAAAAAGAAATCTTACCCAATATTAAACTTTGTCTTTTGCTAACCTTAGCTATGTAGGGATCTTTGAACCCAATTCAAGTCATGAATGTAATGAGGAGTGATTTCGGGGTCTGTAGAGACTGTTTAAACTTGGTTAAGTGAGCTTCTGCTTTTCTGGATGACTGCTCGCTTGATCCAGGATGGAGGAACGAGTCACTGTGTGAAGCATAATTTGGTGTCTTAGATTTGACTGTGTTCACGCACCTTGTCCAGTTCATCCAGGTAGCAGTCAACAATATCCCGTGGCTGTCCAGGAACTCTGCTCTTCTTGTGTTCAGTTACCAAATGAGCTGCAATACTATGGAAAACCTAATATATGCAGGTCACAATTAATCATTTCTACAAGTAGCATATGGGTTTTATCGATTTGCGACATTACCTGCATCTTCTTAAAAATCTTATTGAAGGGCAGTGGCAGACCACGAATTATAGGCAGAGCATCATAGAGCTGTAAGAAGACGAAATGATTAGTTTAATTCACATCAGATGTAGGGTGAGGTCAGTGGTAGGTAAAGATGGGGTAAATGTGAAGAGTATCAGCAGAGTCTGAGCTGGTCGGTATGATGGCGGAGTGTTGACTAGATATAGTCAACCTCACATCTGTACAGCGCAGACTATAGATTCAAACTGGATATGGACTCACTCATATGTTGGGTGGATAAGATCATACTGTACTTCAGTGCTAAAAAGCCCCAACACTGTAGAACAGTCAACCACTGTGTGGTTGCGAGATTCAAGAGGGAATCCTCTAAATTCTGTATGTTCTTATGCTCCAAAAATAAGCTTAAATTACCTGGAGTACCTGGTTATTGTTCTGGAGGCACATTGGTCTTAAAGGTTTTTCTTGGGGACCTAGTGATGGACTAATCTGAAGGGTGTAATTGGGAGGAACAAACCTCTTGATCTAAAACCGGGTGTGTTAGTGCAGGAAAATAAAACCAAACAAAAACCTGCCAGTTATAAGCCTGGAGTTTGACACTTGGCCTAACTGGAGATCAATGCTCAGCCGACCTGGGAAAAATTAGACTGGGATGTTGTAAAGGAGGCTTTAGCCCATTGCTGAATCACAGTTCAGGAAGAGCAGTGTTTATTCCAAGTCATGGAATAATGGACCAGAAATTTACCATTAGAGTTGCTGAAGGGCCATGTCCATACATTTTAAACACAGATCTGACTTCATCCACAGCTGGACCTTGGACTCCACCAAGGTTACAGGAAGAGGGTGTCTACCTGAAATTTGCACCCATGCCTATCACAGATTACCTGGTTCTTTTTGCTTCTGAGAGTCAAGGCAGTTCACAGCTGGGTGTGAAGCAGGATGAAAGTCAGTTTCACTTTTTGACACAATCAAGTCTGCCTCCAGAGGTGTTTAATGGTAGGAAGGAGCGAGCGGTGGAAGAATGGGGCTTTGTCAACAGTAATGGGTTGGTACACTAGACTGTTATACTGGTCTGTTGTGGTGAAGAAAGAGCTTAGCTGAAAGACAAGGTTTTACATGTACAAACTACCTTTTCGGACCTGGGAATACTTCTGGATCCTCCAGAAAGGCCTGGGTGGAAGGGTGTCTGGGTCTCCTTCAAGAACCTGTTACCTTCTCAACTAAACCAGGGCCCTATACAAGTAATTTTTCATAATGGGATGGTAGACAAAAAAAACAACAATCAAAACCCCTGAAATTACCCTGGAGTGTGTTTATGAGACAAACTGTTTATTATATAGGTCCAGATCAAGCTAATGTTGTTCCTCTGAGAATACAAGACTAAGTAGGTAGTGAAATTTGAACCCAGTCGATGGGATTTCTGAGTAATGTATTTTTGTTTCATTATTGTTCTTTCGACTCACCATAGCCCACGGTCCATTAACTATGTTGTTAAAAACCCTGAAGCACTGAATAATCTCTTGACTCGTCTCATCATGGTGTTCAAAGCGCATTCCAAACAGAATTTTGCAGATGATGTTGGATGCTGCACTATGAAACATTTGCTGAGGACTCAGGGTTTTACCTGAAAAAGACACAACATAAACTTAGAATGCATTCCTACCAGGACACTCCACTAGACTTGGTCCAGTCATTTCTTTAGAGTCGGCCTGACCAAGATAGTTCATCAGACAACCTGTCCTGGATGCCCATGATGCAATTTTCAAAAGTGAATTTTCTGAAGTTTCTTCAAAAACCCATGTTACTATTTTATAATTATATCTGGTGATTTTAACATACACATCCATGTGATTTTATGGCAAGAGAGTTTTTAAATTTGCTTAATTGCTGTGATTTCACACATGTCACATAGCTGACTCCAAACAGAGGGGCCACTTTAGATCTAGTCCTCAGCTAGGGCTTGTCAACCAGTGCATCCTCTGTTGTTGACTTTGGTGCTCTGTCGGACCACCACTGGGTGTTTCTTTTAATGTCCCCAGTTTTATGCCTCAAGATACCTCAGTGCGAATTGTGAGGAAATGCCATTATATTCCATAAATGATATGCATGGAGTGCAATGCAAATTTTAGTGAAAACTTGGGTAAATATTCTCTAGCAATGATACCTGTGAATGCTGTGATTGTATTGTCGATCAATTTATGAATAAAGTCAGATCAATAATTGCTCTTGCTACTCCAGTGAAAACAAAGAACGTACTGTCTAAGTGTGCCCTATAAAATGTTTTATGGATATTTTGAAAGTGAGTTATTGAATATAATTTCTTGTTCCCTTCCGATGGGCTCTTTCCCTATTGCCTTAGAGACAACTGTAGTGAAACCTTTCCTGAAGAACAAAGTGTATCCTGTCAGGAGCTCTGGAGGTTGTGGACCCAAATGCAGACATGGAGGGCAGCAGGGATGCAGATAAGTTAATTTATTCAAGCAAGTAAGAAAACGCAGAGAAAGAAAACCACCGACTTACATGTGCCACGAAATCACAATGAACCAGCAAACAGAAATGAAAACCAACAGACTTATATACACAACTAAACTACACGGGTGAACACAATAACCAATCAACCCCAGCTGAAACTAATTAACAAGACATGAAGCAAAAACAGAAACATAGGGCAAAACGGGAAGACTACAAAATAAAACAGGAAACCAAAAACCCCCATTCAAAGTCCAAATCATGACAGATCGTAATGGTCTTAGCAATTGCAGACTAATATTAAACTTACCATTTTTAGGCAAAATTTTAGATTTTTTTCTATGCAGTTAAATTATTTTGAATAACTGCTCCATCTTTGAAAAGTATGACGAACCACAGTACAGAGACTGTGCTACTGAAAATTTTAAATTATTTTAGGTACAACTTACAAGCTTACAGTCCTTATCTGAGTGCTGATTTTGATACAGTGGCTCACTTGATTCTTTTAAATAGACTAAAATACCTAGTTGGCCTCTCTGGTACTGCTCATTGGTTTAATTCTTATCTCACACAAAACATTTCTTTTAAGCTTGGACATTTACTTCTCAAGGAGCCATAAAATTAAATGTGGTGTGCCTCAAGACTCAATTTTTTAGGTCCCATACTTTTTTTATTTATACATGCTGTCACTGGGAAATGTTATGATGAGGCATAGAATCACTTTCACAACTGTACATAACCATTTTTCGTAATGACACAGGACCAGTTGATAACCTATTCAAATATATTTTGGAAAATGTGTGGAGCACTTAATGGTTTTTTTAACATGTGAAAAGTACTTTATAAATTAAATTTGATCTTATTAGAATCGATCCCCACAGGACACTCCGCTAAACTCATTGAGATCAGGAAAGTCTCCTATACTTAGTCCAACCAGAATAGTTTGCTGCACTCAAGCTGATTAGTATAGTGTGCTAGACTTGGTCTGATCTCGGTTTGACAAAGAAAGTCAACTAGACTCAGTATGACTCGGTGTCATTGATCATGAATGCGAGATGACTTTCAGGTGTTGGCAAAAGTAATAGAAATATTACAAACTAAACAAAAACTTATCACATTCTGAGATGTAAAATGCAAAGCTGTTGACACTAAACAATAAGATAGATTGAATAAAACGTTTTTAAAAAAAGAATATAAAGAATATAAAAAAACTTGACCTAATCTGATGACGTACCAATGTTCTGTTCAAGTGTATTAATAGTGTATTGAATCTCATCACGAATTCTTTGCTCCATCGATTTCTTCCCCAAACCAAAATTCTTTAAGGTCGTGACAGCAAATCGCCGATGTTCCCTCCAAGGAGTGCCGAAGTCCGCCACGATCAGTCCTACAGAGTAACAAAAGTTTATACTCATCAATCCTTCACCCACTCATAGTCCAATCCAGAACCAGAGCCCATCCCTGAAACCAACACTGCTCCACTTTCATCCTTAAAGTAAAATCCAAGTAGAGGAATTTAAATTTTATTGTGATATTGTATAGTATCTCAAAAAGAAAATAAAAAGGGCACTGGGTTCATTTTGTTCTAGAAAAAAAAAGAGAAGAACTCGTTTTGTTCAGGAGCTTAATATAGGCCACAGCCACTTTAGGATCATTATTAAGACTGCGGTACAACAATCTGAGGATCTGCTTCAGCAGCTAGCAGCTAGCTCAAAGAAGCAGAGAAAAATGAGATATTACGACACTGTCAGGGTGACAGAAATTCTGAATGAAATAGTAGTTACAAAGTCAACATGTCTTTTATGATTGGTTCATTTTGTATCTGTAGGATATGAACATTAGGAAAAGTCCACCTCTGTTGGAAAAATTAAAATTCACAAAATTGCTGGACGAGATTTGGTCACTTATGTCAATGTTCACAGTGACTTGATATTGATTCCATGAGAAAAATTGTTGTGCGAATTATAGATGAAATATCTGGTTTGTAAAACCCTTCAGTTACTGCAGAATAATGCAGCAATTCAAGCAGAAAGCAAATACTTCTTAGTACTATCAAATACTGATATGAGAACTAATAAATCCCATTAAGTCAAACAGATGAAGAGTCTTCCAAAAGACGGTTTTTGCTTATGTGATCATTAATTTTAAGTCATCTTACCTCTGCTGTGGGTGAGATGATTTAATAATGTTCCTTCAGGTCGTCCAGCGAAGTCAGCAGCTTTCATGATCGTGGCCTCCTTCATGGCTTTGAGCCCACTAATGACTACCACTGCTTTTCTACCAATAAAGATACTGAAGACATCTCCATATGTCTTCCTCAGCTGGAACAGATTGGAGTTTATTTTAAATAAATTTTAAATACAATAATCACAGGTTGTTGTTTTGAAAATGATGAGCTTCAATTTGTTGTTGTTCTGATAAAAGAAAATGTAAATATTAAGAAAATAACTGATGAAGTTTTTACAAGTCAAAATCATGTGATCATTAAATCAGCTGACTGGGGTTCCTACATGTTTTTCGATCGTTAAAAAATTCAGGTGTCTATTCATTTACATGGTTTTAGCTTCTAGAAAACTGCTGCTGGTCTGATCCCAATCTAGTTTTTAGTTAAACACGTGTGAAGGGAGGGACATCTCTGTGGAACTCACCGGAAACAAAATTCATAATTGTCTCTATTGTCTCTTTACTTAAGTTAGTCAAAACTAGAACCAGGGAGTAAAGACTAAGGGATAAACTCCTCAAAATAAAGCAGGAAATCACAAGAAAAAAGACAATGAAAGCCAGGACCGGATAAGGACCAGATTAAAACTGATTAAATCAGACATAAAAATCAATAAGCAGGAACACAGAAAGCAGTTTTTAATTGTTAATTACTGCTATGAACAATTATTAACATAATTAAAATGTGTAACAGTTATGGGAAACAACATTTACCTTCTCTAAGTCCTCCAGAGGATCAGATAAATCCAGATGTAAAAAGTTCCCCAAAACCGGAAGACTCGGTGGTCCTGGTGGAAAACCCTTCTGCCTCCAGGGTTTTAGTTGAAGTGAGATGAAAAATAGCAAAAAAATTAGCAGAAAGATAGAAATAAGCATGGTGAGTTGAGTGTGAGGTGAGCTGGTGGTCAGCGATCTAGGTTTGGGTCTGAACTTTGTTCTTCTGTATCACTGACGTTTCCAGGAGCAAATTATTAAAAGCAGGCTGATGATCAGAAATTGAATCAAAGCAGAACAATCTGATGAGGGAAACCCTCAGAATGTGGAGTTAATCCAACAAAAATCATCTAATGAAGATCAGTTTCACAAAATCAGAACAGTGTATGCCTGGAACTTTAAACAGGTCCAGATCAGGAGGAGATCATGTGACCTCTTTGTCATGCTGTCATATCAAAGCAACACAGGTTATCAGGTTCCTCTGTTTCTACAGAAGGGTAGTAATAAATCACATGACAAATCAGATGACATGTTTTTGATCAGAAGTTCTCTACTGTTTTTCATCATTGTTCATCCTGGAAAATCATTTCTCAGTTCAGGTCCCCCTAAACCTAAACCAGGTCTACCTTCAGTTCCTGGTTCCAGGTCAGTCTGGTTTCTGGTGGGTTAGACCAGTAAAATAACTGCAAAAACGATATATAACAGTATTAAATTTAAAAAAATTAAAGTTTATTTTACCTGTCCTGCCAAGCATCATGAGAGAAAAGTGATGGTCTGGCTGCCATGTGCTGAAAAAAATTACTCTGCCATAAAGATATTTTTAGATATGAGGCTCCATTTGATTCTCATGTTTATTCTTTATTTCATTATTATATCACCAAAATATTTTTGTCGTTGCTATACATAGCCTCTGGACCGGATCAGAGGATGGGAGACAGTAAAGGAAATGGGTGGAAAAACAGAAAACTTGAGACAAAACAAGAAAAAAGGGAGAGCAAAACAAAATTGAAAAAAAAGCCACTGCAAAAAATCCTCAACAAAAAAACTGATAATCTTCTACGACTGCAGGCACATTAAGAGGTATTCCGCACAAAGTACATCATCAGGAGGATACACTGTAAAAACAACAATGTAGTAGCAAGTAAGTGTATGTGTGTGTATTTGCATGTGCCTCTTCAACATTTTTTTTTTTTGCCTGCCTAATGCGTTTTTGTCTCTGTTCCGATTTAAAGATCCCATTCTGTGTGCTTGTCATATACTCCTCCAGGAATTTCCAGAGTATAGGAAATCAAATATATATCATGATCAGAGAACAACTCTCATGTTTACATGTTTATGTACGTAATGCTTCTTCAAAGTTGAGTCTTGAACCAGGAAGCAGTACTAACAGACCTGAAATAACTCTCTGTTTCCTTACCTGGTTAACTTACACAGGCTAATTTAGTTATCAGTTTGATAATCCAACGAGAGTTTTCTATGTGGATCAGCGAGTGCTCACATAAAAGGTGCAGAGTTTGCAGTGTCTGACCAATCACAGACATGGAGACAGCCACAATGTAAAGCCTTAATGTAAAGGTTTTACGTAAAGCTGTGACGTAATACCATAATGTGAACCCATAGAATACAGTTTTTACATAAAGCCATAATATAAAACTTTAACAAAAAGGCTATAACATAAAGCGAGAAAATAAAGCCAAAATGCAAAGATTTTAGGAAGAAGCTGTAACATATCAAATCAATGTAAAGTTTGTGATTACATTGTGTTTATCAGGTGTGAAGTAGGTGTAACAGACATGCTCAGTAAGGACCATTTCTACCAGAACTACAGATGATTCATGGATTGACCATCAGTTTGGGTCATCTCGATCAAAATAAAAATATCAGAATGAGCATGATCAGATCTGAATGAAACATTCTCATAAAAACTTGAAATCAAAACAAATTAAATTTTATTTGTTTAACTCTTTTCATACCAGAAGTAATGCAAAGTGCTTTACATGTATTAAAAAAGAATTTAAATATATGGACACACCTGATCATTCGCACACACATACAGACATAGGCTACCAACCAAACCCATGCTGCATAGAGTTCTTCTGCTTCCTTAACCAAATAGTAAATAAATGCAGAAATAAATTAATATAACTGGCATACTGGTAGGAAACAATAACCTGTGGATCCTCTCACACTAGGGGCTAGCCCAACTACAACGGCAGCGGGTGTCATCGTCCGAATGGCGATGCCTCAGGGCTGGACCCGATCCCCACCACAGCAAAAAAAAGCTGCAACACAAGGGCCTCCTAGAGAAAAGCCATCCATTCCAATGGCAACGACCCCGCAGGACAGGATCCCAATAAGGAAAACACTGGAATTTGTAAAAATTAAAAAGTTCAAACAAACTAAAATCATTAAGCTAAGTACAATAAGGTAAAAGTAAACATAATAATTCTTAAGAATAAACAAACTTTGGTGACAATAGAAACAAACAGAAAATTTTTCTGTGTGTGGAAATGATTGCTGAAGCATGTGGCATTTAAGAGCAGTGAGACTGGAAATCATCCGGATAAGTTTCATTTAAAAGACTTAAATGGATAAATAATTTGTCTTTTTAAATTTGTGTAAACCGCGGGGCTAATTAGTGAAATCTAGAGATTTGAAATCTTCGCTACCCTTTAAACTGAATGAAAACATTTTCTTTTGCTAGTTAAGTTGACCTGCTGCAACACAACAATGACTATTATAACAACAGTGACTGAAATAATGACATGGTTTTCCACACTGAGCTGTGTGTTGTTCTGTCGGACCAGCAGCCTTTTGATGGTGCCATGCAGCATCACCAGGGCTTTTGTGTAGACTTTTTATTGTTTTGGGGGCAGATTGTCAGTGAGAGGCCGGGGATGGGGTGGGTGCTGACATGGACCTTCTGTGGTGGCATTCAGTTGGACGATCACTGTGGTGACAAGAATAAAGACATAGAAGTCTGAGAGGAAGCAGAGAACCCAGCCAGCTGTTACACCTGACATGGAATCTCAGAGACTCAGACAGACCTGGGATTATCAGTGACAGATCAACACATGTGGACTTTACGAAAAATGGACTAGTCTGGGACCACACGTAGAATTACACAAATTTGGCTTCAAGGCATAAGCATGCAGGAGTCTCCAGGAGCTGTGGGCGTAGATGGAAGCTACGCTAGCAATGTTCCAGCCTTCCTCACCAAGCTGTGGACACTGGTGGAGGATCCAGATACCAACAACCTAATCTGCTGGAGCGCGGTGAGTCCCAACACACACTTCATCCTTATACCATGCAACACATTACACCATATCATTCCAAACATTTTCACCATATCATCCCAACACAATACACCATGATCCCAGCAGTCCAGGGCCTGAAAGCCTGATGATGATTCTACAGTGTGCCTGTTTTGACCAACCGGCCTTATTCCCAGACCAGGTTGACCGGTATAGATAATATCTAATCAGAGATAGTATTTATCGCTATACTATTTATAGTATTTATCTCTAAACTATTTATAGTATTTGACGTTTCTAGTCTTCCACTTCTGCCTCACACTCCCCTGGCTCTACTTTGAAGAGCTTATCTGATTATGCTAACATTGTGGTTGCTGTTTGCTCTATGAAAATGGGAGGCTTTCTGTCTGACATGCAGAAAAGTGTTTGTAGAGTTTTACACCTGCAATCTGAGTGTAAAGAATTTTTTAGAATTGGTTCAGGAGGTCAGTGCGCTGGTCACATGATCATTGTCTTCAAATTACAAGTATGTGTAAACAGTTGAGATAAACTGTAATAAAAAGGATTAGATATTAGAAAATCAATGACATTAAATAGAATAATATATTATGAAGATGAATAAATGTCTGGCATTCTTTTCCAGAGAATATGAGAATAATTTAATCTATTTCTAATTACAGAAAATGATAAAATATTGATTTACAGATAATAAATTAACTATTTATGTCTGGGGGTCCAAGATATGACTTTATAATTCCCTTTATATTGCAGGGAATTAAGTGACACACAATCAGTCCAGAATCCCTTTGTTCTAATGAAGGTCCTGGTTGTCTTCCTCAGACAGGAACCAGTTTTCATGTCTTCGATCAAGGACGCTTCGCCAAGGAAGTTCTGCCAAAATACTTTAAACACAACAACATGGCAAGCTTCGTACGACAGCTCAACATGTGTAAGTACATGTTCTTCTTCTGTTCCATCTTCTCTTCTTCTCTTTTTCTGTCCTCTGCTATTCTTTTTGGGCTCATTGAACTTCGGCTATCCAGCAACCCATACAGGAAATGTGGTCCTGAAGTTCTGCATGCCATTAGAAGCTTTGTCGGACTTCAGATTGCCTGCACAGCTCCGGGAAAGGTTATCACATGATCATAAAACATGGTGGATAGCCACTGACTGCAGTTGCAGTGCAGCTAGAGCTTACCAACTGCAGCATGTGGACCAGTCCCTGTTAATGACAGAGGTCGCCTCTGACTGGTTGAACGTCCAGCTGACAGAACCTGCATGTTGTGCTCCTCATAACAAATGAATATCTGTCTCACAGGTTGTAAAATTGATTCGAACAGCTTTAGTATTTCATATTGCGAAAAGATAATCTTTACGAACCCTGGACAGGCTTATCATTGGCTGCTTCAACAAAGCAAAACAAAATATGTAGCACCCTAAAAGCTATTACACTTAGTTAAATATAAAGCATATACCAACAATTCTTAGGAACAAATTTGTTCCTACATAACAAACCTATAATGAAAATTTGTTCTAAGGTTAGCTCAGTTAGCTCCTAACTACAAGTAGCTTGGAATTTGATAGATGTTATCCACCCCCATGTTTACAGACCCCCCTCTCAGCTTCATTTCTTTAACCATTTTTTTGCATTTCCTGGAGCAATGGCAAAGGTGGCGAAGGTGGAAACCACCCAAGAAGCTTTACTTTTTCTCTTCAAAAACATACTGGGATGTTACGTATTGAGGACATGCAGCTGACGTCACTGAGTGATGTGACTTTTGCTCTGAACAACACCCAACAGATCTCTAAACCAGTTAAACTCAGACAGGTTGTAGTGTGTGTGGTATTCCTCTGAGTTTACAGACGTAAACATGACAGTAACAGCGAAGCATTTTGCTATTTTAAAGTTATTGTCCAGCCGTAGCTGGCACATTTTCAATGGCATCGTTTTAAGAAGACTATAAAATAGGAGAGCCTGCTGGCTTAATGTGGAACAGCGGCAGCAACGTCTGCACAGAGAAACGTGTGGATACGGAGTCGCAGCCAGAAGTGGTGGGAGATGGATGCAAGCGCCGTTACAGATAAGGAGTTTATAAATAATTTTCAAATCACAAGCAGAACATTCATGTACATTGCTGGGCGCCCCTTTAAAATACTGTATCAATGAAATACAGAGATTATAGGGATCATTAATCCCAAGAAGGAAACACTTCTGGTGATTTATTCTCATCACTTCACTTTCCAGTTGTTCAAAAAAATGAGATAATTCTTTGAGCAAACTCAATCCAGCTAGTGTTTGATACCGGATCCATACTTGCTGTGTGTGTGTTTATGGCGGATTTATGCTCAGCTTGCAGTGGTTAATACTGGATGCTTGCATCCAACATTTGGTGTAAACAGCTATAAAGGTGATAATGCACGTACTCTATGCAGTCTATGGATGTCTAAGTTCAGGAGAAATTGATGACTACTGTGAACATAAAACTTTTTTTATGAATATATGGAGGAGTAAGAGGTATATTATTTAATTATTAAATAATTAATGAAACATTTACGTGCTTATTTCATGAAGTATGTTAGTTATTAATTAAAAAAACAATATAATAAATTAATCCATTCATTCATTTTCTTAACTGGTATATTCAATTCAGAGTCCCCGGTAGCTGGAGCTTATCCAAGCAGACATCAGGCGAGAGGCAGGGTACCCCCTGGACAGTTTGCCAGGGCAATTACTTTATTCAAAAATTAAAATGAATAAGGCAAGGCAGGGCAAGTTTATTTGTATAGCACCTATCATGTACACAACAGTTCAAAGTGCTTTACATAAAAACATTAAAAGCATAACAGATGTTGAAACAGAAATTAAAAAGAGAATAAAAACAGAGCAAGAATCATAATAAAATAATAAATTAAAGTAAAATCAATAAGAAGAACATAATTAAAAAGTTACCGGGCAGATTTTATTTGTAGCTAGAAGAGAAAAGATTTAAACATTTCTACATTTGATGAAAGTTTTATCTCTACTGGCAGTTTGTTCCACTTGTTTGTAGCATAACAGCT
>JBAMHX010023612.1:0-14179 GCA_037177515.1 Pseudomugil tenellus
AACTGAAGCTAGGCTGCTCTATAGGCCAGAAGCTGGGGAAAATATGGTGCACTGAGCCTCTGTCCTCTGGTTTCATCCACTGTCCCTCTTCTATCACTGTCATGCATTTAATATAATATTCTATTACTCTGATTACTTGCTGTTCACTAGTTGTCCCTCTCACCCACTCACCTCTGGGGGAGTGTGGACTGTTTCAGATGCCTAGCTGCTGATGGAGGTCCCGGTGCCATTTGGACTGTAGATTATCCCATTTATGCTCCGATCCCGACCTATGGGCCCTTGACCTTTCTACCCATGGACTCGGGATCCCATAGCCAATCCCAGTCCTCTATCTGGACGAGGCCAAACGACTGCATGCTAGGAACCTCAGATGTATTACTGTAGATTTTAGATGAGCTAATCAACAACAAACGTTCCTAGGTACATTTGCCTGTCCGTCCTGGGAGAGGGTCTCTCCTTCACCTGGGGCTCCATGAGGTTTCTTCTTTTTTTCCCTACAACCAGGTTTTTTGGAGTTTTTCCTTACCGCGAAGGAGGGTCTAAGGACAGGAAGTCCTTAGATACTGGACTATATAAATAAAATTGAATTGAATTGAATTACTCGTTTTATTCAAAAGCTCTGTGATTATTTGGACGCTTGCTTTTCGGAGGAAGAATGGAAAGAATGGTCTCCGTTTGACACTAAGGCACTGAGCTCAGACATCAGTTTTGATTTTGGATTGCCAAAGAAGTATGAGGCCATTCTCCAACTCCCACCTTCTGTGGAGAACACCACCAGTGGATATGCTGGTTTCAAGTACATAGTGAAGCAAAAATTTAAACAAGGGACAATCAGCACGTTCTTAGATCTGGTGGCTGCAACACTTAAATGTGAGGAGGTAAAGAAGATCTCACAGCTTGTATATGTGCTACATTTCAAGCATCTAGTGCAGACTGTGAGAGAGGCTTCAGTTTAATGAATCATATCAAGACAGCAGCAAGAAATCTTTTTCAGGTGGAACATCTTGATCAGCTGATGCGCATAAAGTCAAAGCTAGCAGAAGAATATATATATATATATATATATAAACGCCAATTTAAAACTAGAAGTTTTGCTGTTCTTCCAGAACAGCACTGTGAATGCTGTCATGCTGAATCAGTTAAACTGTATTGCTAAAGAAAGCTTAAAACAGGTACATTATTATCTAAAGAGATGAAAGCACAAATTCATGTTGGAAAGAGTTGAGATTTGTGGGAAGTTAAACTGAAATAAGCATAAGAGAGGTGAAGAGGGTTGAAACTTGCTTATTGAACCATTAGTTGAGATCTTTATAAAGTTGAAATCATCTAAAGTTTCTAATGATTTTTGGAGTTTTTCCTTACCGCGAAGGAGGGTCTAAGGATAGGAAGTCCGGGGTCTGTTTAGTTTAGTGTAGTCACTAATTCTGTGTATTGTGAGTTATGTCTATTGTTCTGTTATTACCTGCATGTGAAGCCGTCTGAGACAACTTGTTCTGATACTAGGCTATATAAATAAAATTGAAGTGAATGTTTAAATAAAACGTGTGGCCTATCTGTGTGGAGATTGCATGTTCTCCCCATGTTTGGGTTAGCGTCGGTTCTCTCCCGGTTCTCCGGCTTCCTCCCTCAGTCCAAAAACATGCACCTTGGGGATAGGCTGATTGGAGACTTTAAATTGACCTTAGGTGTGAGTGTGTGTATGCGTGGTTGTTCGTCTATGTGTGTGGCCCTGTGATAGACTGGCGACCTGTCCAGGGTGTACCCTGCCTCTCGCCTGTTTGCTGCTGGGGTTGGCTACAGCCCCACCACGACCCCGTTTGGGAACCAGCGGTAGAAAATGGATAGATGGATGTGTTGCCTAACATGACATTCTAAATGTTGGTATCTTTGTTTTGCTGTTTTTGTGCCTAAGACATTTTTATTTGTGTTGTACATATGTAAATGGAGATTCCTGCTTGTATATGTAAGTACTGTATTGTCCAATAAAGTTTGGGGAGAAAAAAAAGTACCCTGGCTGTCTCAGTTCAAAAGTGTGCACTATGGAGTGCGCACACGGCCCAGGACACTTCGTGGCCTCCACAGTCTTCGTGCTTTGAAGTGTGCAGTGCATCAATTGAGAAACAGCCATGGATTCACAGCTGAAACATGAATCCACGTAATTAAATAGATTACTCTATTACCATAAAAATAACTCAGTTAGTAGGAGTGTTATACTTAAACACCGTTACTCCCAACACTGCTGACAAGTTTGTCCTCTTCCGACTATAACATTCAAAGATGATGAACAACATGGCAGACTCTGGTTGAGCACCCTGCACACCTATAAATCTATAAATAGCTCATTCTAAGCTATGTAAACACTTAGATTTTGACCCCATTGTCATTATTAATGGAAGCAATACTTATTTTTTGCTGTAAAAATGCCAAAGAAGTTACATATTTTCCCCTTAAGATTATGTGAAAGAGGTCATTCTAACCAAAAGTTTCCAGTTCATGTTTACATGGGCTTCACTGTGCTGTAAGAAAACTATACTCAGCAGCCAGTTCTAAAACCTTTGCAGTTTTGTGTACCCAAAACTCTGTCACCATGGAAACAAGATGTCAACACCTTTGAGTTTTACTGTTGGCTCTTGATGGTGTTCACTTGACCACTTTTAGACTGGAGGAAATATTTTCCATTACTCCCAGTAGTCTATTCAACTTAATATCTTGTGTTTGCTTTAAATGCAGAAATTGAATCACCGACTGATTAATTAAAATTCTTTAAACTCACCCCTAGTGTCTTGGGCTCCATTTTGAGGTGGGACTGCAATTGGGTTTCAGAGAGGGTCCTTGCTGAAGGGCCTGGGTCTTTGTTATCATGCGACATCCTAAGTTAGTAGATAAACAGTAAATGTCAATAAAACACTACAATGACCACAATTTAACCAAACGGATGACAAAAACCTGTGTAAATGATGTCTAAAGAACAGACACTGGATACAGGTAGCCTACACTTTTTCCGTTTTGACACAACTCCAGACCTGCAGCAATCACACATATCAAGTCTGTCTGTCTGTCTGAACAGCAACAGCATAATTTATATTACTTCACAGACCTCTGATGTGCTAAGTTTCTCTTCCAATTTCTAAGCAGGGATCCCTGGCTTAGCATTATCCTGCTTGTTGCCCCACATTCCTATCATCTCCACCCTCAACAATTCTAGACTGTGCTTCCTGTTCTGATGGAGATTTTCTTTTGTGGTCCAGGCCCTAATAAAGTTTATTTCTATTTATTATATTTTTATTATTGTTCGTATTGTCCTGTAGGTTTTCTTCATGGTTCTGAAGGAAGTTTTTTTCTCTACAGCCTTCTCCAGTTGTTCGGGATGGATAAATTACTGAAATCTGTTTGTTTCCTTAACAAGGTCTTTTTGCTTGAGACAAATTCACACGGCTTAAAAAAGGCCAGATTGGAAAGTAGTTTTTGCACAAAAGAACAAAAATGTCCTGAGAAAAATAAACCTAATAAAATAACAAATACATTTACAATATTGGCCTACAAGCGTATAGATGTAAAATAAAATCGAGACCTTATAACGTTAGCCTATAGACTAATCCGACGAGCAAGTTCTGTGTGGCACCATCTTGAATCACCGCCATTACTGGAGTGTTGTTTACGAAAACCACCGTTGAGACGCAACAAACGCCTGTAACATGAGTGACAGTCGGTGCAAACATGGCTGGTTGGATCGATGTTAGACAGTGGCCTCCAGTCACAGATGATGGTAAATTATCTGTGATATTTGTGTTTGCTTATAGGAATGCCTCATTTCAAACGGCAGGCGCACTTGGACTGTGCAGACTACGCTTCGTAGCCCACGTACTTAGAAGAATACAGACTCTGAATTGAGACACAGCCTACTGCTGGAACAAATATGTGTGTTAAAGCAATTAGTTGTAGTTATATGTATATAAAACGTCCTCTCCACCATTCCAATCCTGCTAATTCTTCTTTATCTGGCACACAAAGACTTCTGGGTGATTGGAGAAGCTAAGAATGAGCTATAAAGCTAATTTGGCACCAAATGAAGTGCGCATTTGAAGTGTGGATCAGAAGTATCCTTCAAATTGTGACAGCCTGTGTCAGTATGTTACATGTGTATTTCATATCCGCACTTAGAAGTATGCAGACCATTAAGACACAGCCTGTGAGTTTGTAGCGTGCTGTGAAACTAATGAATGAAACAGCCAGTATAAAGCAGAGCACTCACAGACCACCGTATCCGCCCGGCCAGCCAGTCATCATTGTGTTTGCAAGGGTTTATTCAATAATCAGACTCCTGCTCTCCTGACACCGTTAGTAACACTGTTATACTTAAATGCCGTTATACTTAAATGCCGTTATACTTAAATGCCCTTATACTTATACACTGTTACTTCCAACACTGATCCTGGTCATGCGCAATAGCTGTTGGCAGAAGATACAGCATAACCGGCATAACTCGTAGTGTTTACACTAAGGTAATTGCAAAGAAGCTAAAATCAAGTCACTTTAAAGCAAAAGAGAACCATATTGACCATTTATCGGAGAGGGATCGTGAAAGATATAAACAATAGTTGTAGGTAACACTAAATTGCAATAAGGGCCACAAAATGTGCTTAGCTACTCAGGAACTACTGAGGAACGAATGAGGTACTAATGATTCATGAATGATTTCCTAAGCTTTGTTTTCCCATCTCATCAGACTGATTAGTTATAAATTAGTGAATTATTGCATAATGATCAGGTAATCATAAAAATACAAAAAACCCGATCAGGGACTAATGATTCATTAATGATTAACTAAAGCTTATTCCCGTCACATGAGCTATTGATTACATAACAATTAGTTAATTATAAAAATGGGCAAAAACCTGATCAGGGACTAATGAGTCATTAATGATCACTTAAGCTTCATATTCCCATTACACCAGATTGTGTAATAGATTAGTCGGTGATTATGTCAGTCATAGTCAGATGGTCATGACCAGGCATGGGCAAACTACGGCCCGGGGGTCTAACGTTTTAATCCGGCCCGACGAACTTGAAAAATTAATTAAAAAAAACCTTGTTAATATTTTCCCTGCAATTCAGATTTTTTCCCACTAGATGGTGCACTATACACTACTCGATCTGTACCCAGAAGCACGAGTTGTACTGCGTGTGTGCGAACCTATGTCACTTCCTCTGCCCATATTTCATCCTCTGAGTGCATTTTGCGATAGTCTGTCGTTTCCATCACAACCTACCAACTCCTTACTGAAACCTACATGATCCATACGGCGCATGTCCACATATACGTCATCTTTAAAAAACTTTATACAAACAATCAATACATTAAACACTGTTTTCGCAAAGATAAGGAAATGACATATTTCGCAGATGCGCAGTACAAATCGTGTTTCCAGGACAAATACATCTGCATCTCCTCCCAATTTTGAAAAAAAAGACAGTCAGGAGGCGAGAGATGGTAATATCCTGAAGGATAACAGAACTTTCAGTGCAGTAAAATCAAAATGTTTTTTTTTTTAAAAAAAGGCACATTTTATTCATTTGATTTTCAGTGTTTTAAGACTAAAGTCTAAAAAAAGACTAAAATCTAAAGTCAGATATTGTGCTGTTATGCTTTTCTTCATTTTCATTGGAAATTAAAGCACATGTTTTTTCCAATTTGGTGAGGTTACCATAGCACTCCATCCGTCTGCTCCTGGTCCGGCCCCTTTGTCAAATGTTAGAACCCATTGTGGCCCATGAATTAAAAAGTTTGCCCATCCCTGGTCATGACTGTCATTTGTCATGAAAATATAATAAAGAACAATCAGAGACAACTGATTGGAAAACCAACTAATGTATAATTTCTTCATGCTTGATAAGTATCTTACCTTTTTCTGGTTACTAGTGCAGATGTACGAAGTCAATAACGGAACCAAATCTTTAACAACTATAAATATTTGTTTTTCCTCTCATTGCAAATAAACTCAAGTAGAACGATAATTCATCAATCATTACTTTAACAATAACTTATCAGTACATAAGCTTGTTGTGGCCCCTGAAGTAAAGTGAGAGCTCAACGGTATATTAGCAATATTGACACTATTCTTCCTACGAAGTTCCGTTCTTCCTTTTGCACTAAAGCGCCATAATTGAAATAAGGGTTTGACTCTTTGGGTTAGTTTGAAGAATGCGTGTGTATATAACAGAAATTATATATTTGTATATATTTGTGTATATTTGGAGAACTGATCTGGAGCCCGTGTAGACATTTATGAGGCTGAAAGGAGTTGACTGCCAGCAGCTGTGAAGAATGGCTGTGTGTCCACAACACACACGGTGGAGTTACAAATGAGAGGATTGTTTGAGTGCATCTATTTCACAGTAATTATCGCCTAATTTTCCAGTTTTGACTGAGGTCAACCAGACTTTTATGAGCAAGGTAGTTTATTGTGTATCAAAGCCATGACAATCTGCAAAGCAACTCAATTCAGTGGTGTGCGCGCGCACCAAAAAGAGTGGCAGCTGACAACGACGCACAAAAAGTTTTTAAGGCTGGAATTAATGAAAGAATGAATGATTGGTGCAGGGTTGCTTATTGATTGCAAAGGTGGTACCAGTCTATATATATGAAAAAGTTTAAAAACTGTAAAAAACTTCACAAACAGATTATTACACTCTAGGTAATATGTACAACAAATGTAGTGGATGTGTCTTTCTGCCGGCAGCTGGCCACCTATGGGGTGCCAAGTGTAAAAGCATTAAAGCCACTGCTGACATGTTTTCCTTATTAATCTAACTTTTCTCATATTTAGTACTTTTCTTTCAATATTTTTTAATTTATGCACACTTTCACATACACATTTAAAGATATCACATAATATTTAATCTAAATATTAAATCTAAATGTTTTATCTTGTGACTAACTATATCTTATAACTAAAATATCATATCTAAATGCTAAATATTATATCTAAATGTTAAATGTCAATTCTAAATTCTAAATGTTACATCTAAATGTTATATCTTACATCTAAATGCTAAATGTTATTTCTAAATACTAAATGTTATATCTAAATACTAAACGCTAAAGCTAAATCTTAAATATCATATCTAAATCTTAAATATTATATCTAGGTGCTAAGTATTATATCTAAATGCTAAATGTTAAATCTAAATGCTAAATCTAAATATTATATCTAAATGATAAATGTTAACTCTAAATGCTAAATATTATATCTAAATGATAAATGTTAAATCTAAATGTTTAAAATATGTGCTAAGTGACCCCCAATAAACAAGTGGGCGTGCACAACCACTCCCACACAGGTTTTCATTGTAGACATCTTGATGGCATAAATTTTAGCCAGAGTTGACCATGGAAGGTTATCTCCCCACAGCAAAGATCTAACAAGCAGTTCCTTTATCTAAAAAGGTACTTCAGAGTACATTGGCTAAATAACACGTCAAACAATTGATGTTAAAATATACAGACTTAGCTGTAGTAGCAGTCTCTGTCATGGTGTAAGTGACAGAGCTCCACCCACTAATGGCCAACTTACTACAATAAAGCCAATGTACTCTGAAGCACTTTTTTTTAGATTGATACTCAATAGATCTCTGCTGTGGGGAGAGAACCTTCCATAATAAACTCTAGCTAAAAGTTATGCCATCAAGATGTCTACCTTGAAAACCAGTGTGGGAGTGGTTGTGCCTGTGTGTGTGTGTTTGCATGTGCGTGCATCTCATCTTGTGTATTGGTTGACGTTTCAAGGAGTGGGGTCAATTAGCATATATTTTTAACATTTAGAATTAACATTTAGCATTTACATATAATATTTAGATATAACGTTTAGCATTTAGATGTGACATTTAGCATTTAGATATAAGACATATCATTTAGATTTAACATTTAGTATTTAGATTTAATATTTAGCATTTAAGATTTAACATTTAAGATTTAGATATAATATATAACATTGAGATTTAGACTTAATATTTCGATTATATTATATATTTGACATCTTTAAACGTGTAAATGAAAGTGTGTATACATAAAAAAATGTTGAAAGAAAAGTACTAACTATGAGAAAAGGGAGACAAATAAGGAAAATATGTCAGCAATGACTTTAATGCTGAATTTTTACACTTGGCACCCCATAGTCACCAGCCTGAAACTAGGGCAATGAGCACGTAATCGTGACTTCATTCGCCAATGTGTGATAGTTGATTGTAAAAACGTGAAAGTTTATTATAAAAACTTGAGACCACGGCCTACATAGTAATAAGACTACATGGTGAAAAGGTGAAATATAAACCGTATTCGCTTATTAATGAGGAGACCGTGCTGCAGTGGGTCAGAGAAATGTCTAAATTTAATCAAATGTAGGCTAATTCACATTAGACAGAGGGAGTGGTGATGTTTAGAATGACACCTCACTGCAATCACATTAAGGTAGCCTACACTGCGTTCAAACGTCCTATTTTAATCTAAACAAGTTGTCCTCCATGCTGGGAGACTTGTGTGCGGCTCCCTGCTCAGCAGCGGCTCAACGTAGCTACTACGTTATAACGTGACAAGTTCCACGTTTTTACAATAACCTATCACGTTATAACATAAGGTCCCGGTTTTATTTTAATTTTGATGACAAGAAAGGCGACGGTTCCGTAACAATACAACCAAACACTTAAATAATGTAGCTACCACCAGCGCAGGCCTAATAATTAAAAAAGATTGCTAGGTAAACATAACAGTTTATTTTAGGCTAATAGGCTGAATGATGTTAAATTAACTTTCATGCTTAGTGTTGCTGTGTTCACTACACTCAGGTTAAATATTCTGTTTCTCTAGGACAAACGTTTAGAGGATGCTATCGAAGATGTCAGACCCAAATGACAAACCTAGCATACAGGCTTATCCAATCAACATAGTGAACGATGATGCGTATCAGCATTTTTAATTGATTCGTTTTGTTTTGTTTAGAGAGACATCCAGTCAGTAAGATGTTATTCTGTTGGCAGACCATTGTTTCTGGCGTGTTCATGGACCCCAGCGTCTGTCTTTTTAAAGTGCTGAGTTAAGCTCAGGAGGAAAATGTACAAGGTTAATGACTGTGACCTTAATGTGCAATGATTGTTAGAACATTTTATCATTAATCTGAATTTGGGACAAGCAGTAGCAAGGATGATGCGTGCAGAGAGCGGCGGTAGTCTGACGCAGGTCGGAAATGTCTGCGGCTCAACAACATAAACTCGCCCACAGGTTTATTATTATTGTGGCTGATCTGAAACAACAGAGACTTTAGCAGTTTCATCTCGATGTGAATGTGTCCATGCGAGTCGTTTTCTCTGTGAGGGTGAATTTTTCTGAAGACGCTGACGTTACTAGAGTGAGACAGTCCAGAAGGCATAGCACTGCGACCAGTCTGTTTCTACCTCTTACCTATATGATTAAACTAGGTTAACATCATTCTAACCAGTAGCTATCTTTGCATTCTTTAAAGCTAATATCTAAAAACAGTGTCTTATGTTCATCCGTTCCTCTCGTATCAGATTAGGTTTTCCTCTTGTAGGCTACTAACAAGCTAAATTCAGTGTTTAGCTTTTGTTGTTTATCTTACCTATCGTCTCGACCTTTTTTCTCCGTCAGATGGATCAAAAGTAGTCCTGCAGGATGAGGAATGCAGCCGCTATGCAGGGTACAGTAGGGTGTGTTCTGGATTTCACTGCAGCACCGCTGATACTGCGGCACGTGAAGCTCTTGTGCATCAACTGCAGACGGGACAGTTTCGTCACAGAAGATCTTAAGTAACATTTACCGACTTTTACATTCAAAAAGGTAGGCTGAACATATCTCCGTGGACTGAGATTGTTTTAAGATTATTTTGTTTGTTTCAGTCGCAAATAATTAATTTCTTATACGGCAGTCAGTATCCGAGAGAGCAAAACAGACAGAAGGTGAAAGCTTCAGACTGAACATTTAAATATTCTGTCTTTGTATGTCTTAACTAATCAAGTAATAAAAGATATTTTCCACTTCAGAGTTGTTTTCTTTTATTGCTCACATTTTATCCTGCAAGTTAAAGATGGAACAGTTTCATCACTGAAGGTGACATTCCTTCTGTTCCAACACCCTGGTGACCAACACATCAGACCCGATTATGGCAACGCTTCCTGTGGTTATATTTTTGTTATTCCATGTCTGTTATAATGATTAAAGTTGTGTTTAATATCACACAGAAGCAGATTGATGCAATTTTTCAATTCCTCATCCTCCTGTAGTGTGAATTCTATTACAGTTTGTCAGTTGCTTTGGTGCATTTCTCACATCACTCCTTACATTTGCACAACAGTTAATGCATTTCTCAAAACAATTAGTACAAACTGCAAAACCTAGTGGATAACCTGCAAAAGCGCATCACTTGCTAAAAATGGATATTTTATTCCTCAAAAGCAAGTATTCATGTCAAAGTGTCAGTGTCATCAAAATGAAAAGTCCTGACACCATTGTTTATGAAAAAGATAATCAAATGACTTTGTCATGTTTTCAGTATGACAATTTATTCTGTAAATGTTTTCTGACGCAAACAAGTCTGACATTTGATAATACTACCTGAAAATACACAAGACAGCACTATATACTATTTCCACAGCCATTCAAAAGTTAGAGTAGAGTTAGACATTACTGTATTTAGTGAGGTAACTGAGTACAAGACACTGAAAATGTAAGTTTTACATTTTTACTGCATATTTTCTTTGCCATTCTAATTTGTTAACAGTAATGAGCAAAAGAAAAAACAACCTTAGTTACAACAAACTCCTATTTACAATGAACTCCTTTTGAGTAAAGCTGTACACAACTGTAAACAATATTGCAATACAATTGTAACTGAAGATACAACATAGAAAGTACTGTAAATCATTCATGCACATCCAGACATTCCTCTCTACCTGGCCACATATTATCATCTTGATCACATCAAATAACATCTCTTACAATGCAGCGAGGAAAGTATCTCTTTGAGTGGCAAATCCAGCATCTAGATGTAGGACTCTGCTGTGATGTCATCACATGCTGCATCCATGGCCGCTAGCAGAGCCATGTATGCCATGTATGTGGATGCCAGTGATATACCTTCCACCGCCAGGAAAAGAAAAATTCCTCTAGACTGCAGGACATCTGGGACATTTTGACGTTATTCCATAGCAACGAAGCCTGCCATCTTAGCGTGGGGGAAACATATGGTGAGAAAATAGACTCAATAGGGTTTGCAAGCTGTGTAAACTGATTTACACAGTGTAACTTTGTGTACTGTGTGTAACTTTGAGTACTTCTAAATGTAACATATAGTTTGTAATTCATATAAACCATTTTGTCTGTAACTTTGGTGCTTACAAATGTGTGCACTAATATCTTTAAAAAACATGCACAAATGGTTTTAAAAAATGCCCAAACATCAAGATTTTACACACAAATCTTTAACTTCAATCTCACAAATCTAATAGTTTGCTGTTCAAAAGGATTCCACAGACACGAATCATTGAATACGTGTGCACAAATCACCTGGTACGCACACACGAAACCTCAATTACACACAGATAGCTGTACCAATGCTCCAGGGGTTTTGAGACTGTTTTCAAGCCGGCAGGTTTCACAGATTTGTCCATAGATGGTGCATTTATTGCCCCTTGGAAAGCTGGGACATTTGAATTTCAATTGGAGTCTATAGTTTAAACTCCTTTTATCTATGGAAAAAATAATATTAGCATCTCTTTATTATAATACATAGACCTATATTTAATTTTCTGCTGCAGCTTCTTTGATCCCACACGTTCACAACCAGTAGTCTGCCAACCACCAGGGGGCGAACGCATGGCTATTTATTAAGCTGCCTAAATAGCAAGTGCACACGTTTTACAGTCGGTAGCTGCTCGGACTAATAGACATAAATCTCTTTATATATGTCAATGGTTGAACTGACAAGCGCAAGTCATGTCTAGAATGTAAAATACAACAGGATCTGGGGACACTGAGAATCGTTGTGAAGAGTTTGTGCCTCGAAATGGGTCTACATCCATTGTCTGGACCAATATGTTAGCTTAAGGCTAATGTCAATTGGAAATACTATTGGTATGCTAGTGGTTAGCATGCACAAACGAGCTGTGGGGCTGCAAAGAGGCTACCCTCTGCGCAAGCTGATTAAGCTGCTCTTGTTGTCGTTTTAAGATCTCTATTAAGTCACTTAACGTGGGCTCAGGTGGATTTCAGAAATTAGCAGGTTGGAAATGGCCCTGCACAGCATACTGGAGACCATCAGCGGATGACAAGGAACAACTGTGTGGTCTTCCCCTACCTGGGACGCCCTCTTGCTCCCACCTATGGCTTCACTACGGAGCTCCAATATGGAGATGTCGCCGCACAAGCTGTTTAATCTACCTGCGAAGAGAGCTATCATAAACATGCTCAATAAACTGATCCCTAAGCAGGACATCAGCATTAGGTACTCCATTAGGTGCCCTCTGCTTTACCTGATCCATCAGCGCCATGAGAAAACTCTTGCAAGGTCTCCCCTTCCTGCTGGTGGTGGGGAAAAAAATGCTTGCTGCAGGGTAAAATAAGACTCCGTACATCCAAAGAGTCCCTTTAGAATTTTAAGAACCTGAAATAGAACGAAAGTTAATCTCCTCCTTCGCCTCTCCTTCCAAGTGATCAAATATAAACAAAGCAGCACAGCAGCAAGTTGGCGGGCACGCACACACGCTTGCATTTCCTCTATCCATTTAGCTATTCTCATTCTAGTCTTACCATTAAACATGGGGCACCTTCGGTCTCTAGGACTTACCACTAAACGCTCTGCAACAGGGCCAACACTCACGGACGGGGCATCGCTCGCAGACGCAGAGGAGGATGAGGCACCGCTAGAGCCTACCAGGAGAGCTGCCCGTTCCTGCCACAAGCGGTCATTATCAGCTTTAAGCTGGATCATGAGCTCCCTGAGGTGCTGCATCTCCTCCTCCATTACAAACACCGGCCCGCTCCACGAGCTCAAATAAGGCTTACACACAAAAAACGAGGGGGGAGAAAAAAAGAAAAAAAAACGCTAAGAAAAGAGAGGAAGAAAAAAAATACCTTTTGAAAATCCAAACCACTATGAAATGACTCTGCCCCTCAAATCTATCCTGGCGACAATGCCAGAATGTGGCAGTCTGAGGGTGGGGCCTGGTTTGCAAGTTCGCTTTTCTTTTTTTTCGTGTGACAACGCCACCCAGAGGATCACACCCCAGGGAACCTTTTAGCCTAAAAGTTCAGCTAGGTATACATCATGGAGCAGAGTCTGTTCCAGCTATAAAGTTTATTAATGCAAACAAAAGAAGAAAACATAAAGAAAAACAACTAATCACTCATCCCTGCACACACAAAACAAACTTAAAACTGAGACAAAAACAAGGTAGTTAAAAACCTACTAAAACACGCCATAACAAAACAACCTGAAAAATATCATGAGAAATAACAAAAAAACAACCCAATTTGATAAAACAGTCCGTGGGTTATGGGTCTAGGCGGGATTAAGTCCAACTTGTTGTATGGAAAACGTTGCCGCTCAGATACTAACGGCAGCGTGTCAGTGTCCCTCAGATCAGGAAATCAAATTGAGCCAGATGAAATCCGATGAAGACAGATGAATTTAGATGCAGGCAGATGACGTCAGATGAAACCAGTTGAAGTCAGAACAGCAGGATGTAGAAGAATTTCATGTATTAACTTAATTACCTTGCTCTTAATTAATGTCTAGCCGAAAGGTCTGACCATAAGGCTTCTAAACTGATGTAATTCCATCTGTAAAACCATCTGCTAAGACCTTGGTTGTTGTAGCTGAAGCAAGGCCAGCGTCTTTCCATAAGGGAAATGTTTAGAAAACAGATTGTGACCATGTGACCAAAGTCTTTAAACAAAGTTCCCCTATCTGACTAGGGCAGAATACCTCCAGACTTCTGTGGGATCCACAGATCTTTGGGGAATATTCTCCCCGGGTTATGATATCGTACCATGTCTGTCTGTCTTAATGTTTTGTCCCTTCATGTTTCAATGTCTGATGTACACTCACCGGCCACTTTATTAGGTACACCATGCTAGTAACGGGTTGGACCCCCTTTTGCCTTCAGAACT
>JBAMHX010023717.1:0-14175 GCA_037177515.1 Pseudomugil tenellus
TCTGAGCTGCGCATGCCCAGCAGTAGCTAAAGCCTCTCCGCTGGACCCACAATGGCGTAATGGCGCCATCTACTGACTTGGAGTGGTACAAAGCATGTAGAACACTTCACCACAAGAACAAAAAATAAACAGGAAACAAATGTTTCCTAAAAAAAAAAAACTTAACATTAGCCCTTCTATCCCATTACACTGAAATGAAGATTTCTGATCCAGAGTATGAAGAAACACTCATTTTGAGATAAAACAGACTTCATTATTTGTAAAGGTGTAGCAGTTAGTCAATGCGCCGTGATTCGATTGCATTGTTTTCTTTTAGGCGATGGGTCAGGCTGTGAATCAGCTTTAGGTTTTTAACATAATGATTCACAATGCAATGTTCTAATAATCCAAATTTAAAGTCAGTCAAATTTACAGGCAAACAAAGCAGCTTGCTAAGTCAGTCAAACCAATTACACCAAAAGCTACAATTGATGTGTTATTCAGGCAATCAGACATGGATATGCAAAGACCTAAGGCCTGTACTATGAAACGTGATTAACTAAACCCGCACTTATATCCGTACTCTGGATGGACTGAGCCAAATATTAAGGAACTGGGATGAGCTGTACTACGAAGCTAGTTACCAACTTGCTTCCTCCATCCAGAACTTTCCACTTAAGATTACGGGCACATATAAGAGGTGATGCTCGGAGGATCTGGCCAATCGCACACATGGACAAACCCAGAGCAGCATATTTTACCATGGAGGAGATGACTATCATTCTCCACAAATATGAATAATTTAAAAATATATGCAATATAAACTAAATATAAGCAAAAGTAACACTGTAACAGGAAGGAATGTTGGCAGAACATTACTGACTCCATTAATGTGGAAGTTCATCCGATATTAATGGGACAATATAAACTGACAGCACTCAGATGACTGTATTACAGTACAAACATTACTGGGAATGTTTTATCTATGTCATATTTCCCAGTTCTTTAAACGATCTGCTTCCATGTGAGCGTGTTATATTTATCAAAGCCACCATGAACGCACCGATAGTTGTTTCATAACTCAATATTCTGTATTTATGTCACATGTGGAAACAATTAGCCACCATTATAAACGGCAATCCCAGTGGAGCTAAATGAACATGAGGGCAAGTAAGGCTCAAATATAAAAATATAAATTAATGCAATCAGTGACAAAAAGGCTTTATTACTGTATCTATTGTGTGGATGAAGCGTGAACGTGGTGAGCACTGTCTGCGGGATATTAAGCGCCCGACTATGTAGGGTCATTTTTGCTACAATTGCTGTAACAGCTGCATATGTATCTCATCCCAGGAGGTCAGGAGGAGGTTATTGTTATACTCGCCGATCCCAGAACATAACCTGCTCCGGAGAATGTTAGCCGTTCAGCATCTGTTGCTGCGATGAAACAGCTGGATCAAAAGTAAGCCAGCTTCTTAGTACAGAAAATCCACAAGTAATTTCTGAAGTTATCCGGATAAGCGAAAATCCAGCTTTGTAGTACAGGCCTCAGCTGTTGATCCCAACATTATCAGCTGGTCAGAACGAGCTGGAGGCATCGATAAATTAAATATTACAAGCTGAAGAAGCAGATTCCAAATGAGCAGGTTAGTATTAAAGTTTCTCAACAATGCTCGCTATCCTTGTATCTACTGTATAACTGTTGCAATGTTTAGTTTGTGTAAATGTTGTAGATGTAATGTGGATAGCAAGAAGAAAAACGCAGAGGAGATATTCTATTTACTTTAGTCAGCTAAATAAAATGTTTTTCTGCATAAGTTAGTTTTATTACAAACTGCTCCCTACCACAAAAGATGCAAGTTTTTGGTGTATTTCACAGGTAATGATAATTACTTTTTTCAGTATTTTAGCTAGTAAGCTAGTAAAATGTATTGGATAGAAAATTGTCTCAGCATGATTTGTATTTTAATCAGATTAATGTCAGCAATATTGTGAGTTTCAGCACATATGTTTTCTGATAGGTGTTTATTTCTCCTCTTTCAGTTCAGCTACATCAGACTTGGCGAGGTGAGAACTGGATGACCATTTTTCAGGACTGTGAGTTGTGCTGAGCTATAACCAAAGATCTGCTTTGACCACTGTTCTTTGGTACTGAAGGTAATGATGTAGGTAGACGCCATCTTCCTGCTGCACCATCACAAAATGCTCATTCTCAGTTCCAGTGATCTTTCAAATGTCCATGCAGCAAAGCTGAAAAGTATCCGGTACCATATTCAGGAAATTCTGTCGGGTCTTCTGCTGCTGGAGAGGTTTTTGCTGTGTTCTGAATGATATCTGAGAGCTCAATGAAGGCTGAGAACTATCTTTGTGATGTTGTTACATTGTGTGTGTTACTTGACCGGTTGTGTTTGCTTCTTTGCCCCTCAGCTTCACTGGGTCAATGAGGAGGAAGAGGAGGAGGCAGTGACTTCATAAAGAATCTCATCAGCTCTATGATCATCAACATACAAAAATTATGTTTTCTGAAATCTTAAGAGAGTCTTTTTATGTCTTGTTGGCTGATGTAAAGTACATTTTTTGTCTTGCAATGTATTTAAAAAACATATTACACTCATCTTTTTTTTTTTTTTTTTTCATCAGCTTCACCAGAATCAGCCGTGCAGAAAATATGTCCTCTGTTATCTCTTTCTTCTTTGTAGCAAGGTAGTGAGTACAGAACCTTTGGGCTGAAGTTATTTTAAAATTTTCAATTCTTTTCCAAGTGTATGATTGGTGTTTTGTAATTTTGTGTTTGTAAATGATGCAAATACAAAGTGTCCTGGCAGCAGGTGCTTGCTCAGATGTGCAGAGTTCGCCGGTGTGAGAGCGCTTTGCTGCAGTTCCCTCAGCATCTTCTGTTTCTCTCTATTTGACCCTAACACTAAAAACACCAAAACACTAAAAAGGCTTCTTTTCCATTACATCGTAGCAGGTTGAAGTTGTCAAGTAAGTGGCATTGCATTAGCTGTTTTATTTTATTGTTGACATCATCGGCTTCTGTTTGGACAAAAATGTTACATCTTTAGGATCGGACATGCTCAGAATCAGACACTGTAATCAGGGGGATATTTCATAAAGCCGGATTAAGAGAAAGTCTGGCTTAACTTGATAAATCTGGCTCTTTTAAGAGAGAGTTTGGTTCCATCAACAGAGCTTATAAGGGGCCGTGTAGGATATTATTCAGAAATACCATAGACGCATGTGAAATTTAAGTCATTCACACAACATAGTGAAACCGCTCATACATTATAGTAATAACATTCACATATTATAGTGAAACTTTTCATACAATATACTGAAAATTTCTGTCATATACTGAAAAATCCTCTCATACAACATACTAAAACCCTCTCATATTATATACTGAAATATTATATACTGCACTATAGTGAGAATTTGTAATTCAAATTTAACTAGTGTATGTGAGAGCTATTCTACTAGTGTATGTGAACCGTATTTCACTAGTGTGTGTGAGAGGTAAATTTCAGTTGAAACAGAAGTTTAAGCCCTGGATGGACTCACGATCTGCAGCTGTAGTTAAACGATTATGTGATTAACTTAAATGATCATGATTTGCTTCTGATTCAAACTTTGCTGCAGGTAACTTGGTGGAAAACGAAACTTAGGATGCAGGACACCTTGGAAATAATATGCTCAACATAGCAACAGTTAACGTGATTGTGGTTACAAAGCTAATAATGAAAGTATTAGATCTAAAAAAAATATGGCTTAACGACACCCAGTGTTGTGAACTCAGGGAGAGAGAATACAAGAACAGCTCCCAAATAATTACGATTTGGGTCCAATCATTCCTGTTCTAACATTTTGGATCAGTCGTGAAGGTCACAACATTACTGGAGGAGCGTGCAGTTATATTTAACGGCATGATACACTGACTTATATTGGTTTTGGTTACTGGGGCTTGAGTCAAAACATCCAGGCCTAAAGCCCCAAGAAAAACCGGCTGGCAGAGCAACTGCTCTCCCCCATCATAATGTGCGAATGTTTTTACTATAATGTATAAGCGGTTTCACTATGTTGTGTGAAATTTCACATGTTTATGAGAGGGTATTTCTGAATAATGCCCCACACAGCCCTTCATAAGAGCTTATCTGCATGCCCGCTGAGTAACCATGGTAGCTTGTGCATCAGAACTATCCTGCTCATAGGCAGGCTAACATTTAGCTTAGCTTTGCTGTGTCTAACAGAAGGTCTGATGGGCTGAAAGAGACGTTTAAAAGAAATTTCCACCAGTTAGAGTTCTGCGCTTCCGCCACTCATTCTGGTATAAAATTTAAAAAAAAATATCACTGTCTGGAAAATCAATAGTGAGTTAGTGACATTGCAAGAAACAGAACTATACAGGTACTAAATATGAAATTAACGGAATAAGAACACTATTTAATGCAATAATAAAAGCACATGTTTTTGTTTGAAATTAATAAATACCTTAGAAATCCACCTCCCAAGATCCAAAAAACACCTGACGTACACTCCCTCTTGTTCCCTAACAGCTGAAGCCGTCCATACAGGGAAATAATGAACTATCCACCACTTTCCTGGCAAAGCACAGGTCGTCGCCATGACACCTGGTCTGCCCCGGAAGTTTTTCACTTCTGGTCTTTGCTAACTATTGAGCATAACAATCTTATTTTAGAAGTGCGATTTGATATATTCATACAAAGGTTTTCGGGGAAGACGTGCTGATGTTGGATACATACACAACTTGTGGAAACTTAAATATTTTATGAATAGAGCATATTACCACCATAAAGTCACTTACAAGATGATGCAGAGGGATGAGGCTCGCAGCGCATTATTTCGTTGACCATAAACCGACAGAGCTGCATCCAGATCCAGAATTATATCTGGGCTACAAACAATCACCAGCAAATTAGAGGTGAAGGCTAACTAGATACCATGATGCAGCTCATAAGACACCTGCTTCCACCGGCACTATTGAATTGCAACACAAAGAGCCTCATAAATATTATTATGAGGTATCTTTTATTTAGTACCATAGGGCACACTTAAAAGTCTTAAATTTTCTCCAAAATGTATAGAGCGCCCTATGTTGTTGTGTACCTTATGTGTTGTTGTATAACTTCGGGAAAGTGGCTGTAGGAGAGAACAGTATAAGAATGGTAAAGGGGGAAGAGTGGCCGCTTTGATAAAATCAAGTGAAGTAAATTAACACGGACCTTCAGCTTAATAAATAAGAAATTGACTATAAAAACATACAGAATTAGTCTGAATGCAGACTCTGTGTTTACTTTGGAGAAGAGTCCATGTTTCTTGGCAGATCGGAGCATTTTGATAAATAATGCAACCCATGTATCCATCTTTCAGATTTGGCCGTTTTTGAGTAATGGAAATGTTATTTTTAAGATTTTTCTGAAGTAGTATTACGTTTTAAAACTGTACTAGGTAATTTTTATTGCTAACAATGAAGGAAGGGGGAAACCGACTTCTGCATAATTTTACGCAATGGATTATGGGAAAGGTTATCTGCCAAGAAAGTGGTGGATACCCTCGGAATACTCGTACTGCATATTACAGCCAATCAATGAACATATACAGTCAAACTTAATTTACATCTTCAGACTCTCAGCAACTCAAAGGCATCCACATCAGCCAACTATATATTTTGGTGTGACGATAAACCTCAATTTTTGAAGCAAATATCTGAACTGCCTGTTCTGCCACAGAACTGTGTTACCAAGTTGTTACCACGGAAACGCACTCAATACATTTCTTCCATACTGTGTCTGCAAAGGTCTATAAATAATTAAATAAATCAAGCTTAATCCACTTCTCTGCTGTTGTGTGTGTCGTTAATTTTTGTTATGTTAAGGGATATTGTGTCCCCCGACTGGGACCGCCGGCCACAGGATCTCAGGAAAGCAGAGACTGTTGATGTTTTAAAGGGGAGGTGCAAGACTCACCTTTTTAGATTAGCCTTTGACTGAATTAATTTTATCTTAATTTATAAATTTTTTAAAACATTTTCTTTAATATAATTAATTGATTATATTTTATTTATTTTGAATTCATCTGTTTTTAGCACGTTTTATTAAGTACTTTTTAGATTTTTTTTCTGCTCTAATCTGCTCTTAATGTTAAGTTTTGATTTAGGGTTTATTATTCATTTATCATTTTCTCTTTTACATTTTTTATTTATTTATTTATCATTTAGTTGCAACTCCAGTGTTTTCCTCATTGAGATCCTCCACACCAGGGCTGCTGCCTGCATGGTCTAGGGGTTGTTGCCATAGTGGGAGGTCTAACACCACAGACTCATGGTGTTGAGGAGGACCCTGGACAGCACTGACCTAAGTGCTGGGTGGTAGCAATAGCGGCGGCTCCTATGGTCGTGGGGTGGCCAGCTCCTGGTGTGGATGGATCCCAATCATGTCCTTTCCTCACATCAACGTTAAACTATCTGGGTAGAACTAACAAGTGCAGTGTTTTCCAAAGAGGGGAGAATGAAAACCTTGATGCGACCAACTTGTCCCGCCTGTAAATTTGAACTTTTTCCCATAAATAACTCAAATGCTTTCCATCTAAAGAATCCAGCGGAGTAAAGTGAACATTTGCCACTGATGTAGGCAGTTCGGTATGGTCGACTCAATATGCTAACTCAATAAGTAGGCTACAAACATTAGTGTCATGAAACAATAGATGTGCATGGAGGAACAGCTACTATAACATCTGGGCTAAAAAAAATCCAGGTGATTTCCCACCTTATGAAACAATAGATGTGAGTATGTGGTTGCTAGAAATGCAGGAACCGGGCTAAAAGGACCAAAGTAGCCACATTAAATTGTAAATTGTGGAAATGCTAAAAACGTAAATTCTTAAACTCAAGCTAGAACACCAAACACACACATCCTCCTGCATCTATGAGCTGTTAACTTCATTTTATGGGTCACGTTTGAGTCACAAAATGAATGGCTGCATGTTTTGTGTTGACATTATTGACTGAGTAACTTTGGTTTTCTAGTCCTGCCGCTGTCTCTGTGACAAAACAGCTGATGTGTGGGCTCCTGTTACGTTGTCCAATCAGAGGCGTGCATTCTCTTTCTGCTTGTTTCTAGCAGAGCCCTACAGGGATGTTCAATGTGATGGAAATAAAGGAGTTTGTGGAAAAATGCAATATTAATTTATGTCCTTACGAACTCACAAAATCATTTAGCCTGAAATGTGCATAATAGAGCCAGTTTTTGCTTAAAGTAGCAATAGGAAGCTAGAATAACTATTAGAAAACACAGTGAGCTGAAAAATTACTTTTATGAAAAAATATTTCTGTCACCCTACTTTTAAGATCAAAACGTCCTTGATGCCAACAGTTGATTATTGAATGGAATTTGTGAATGTATTGTACCTTATTGATGACAGAATGAGTGTGTCATCAAATATTTAATAGTACACAGTGTGCACACAATATATGACAATTAACAAAAGCAGTCACAGAATAGATGTATGTATTGAATTAGATAACTTATTTTTTAAATATATATTTTTAATTATACATTCATAGATATATTCTGTTTTCTGAATTCAATACTTATCAAAACTGATTCATTGGTTTATATTATCTTTATTAGGTATTTAATTTACAATTTCTTGTAACTATCAATATATTCATCCTACTTAATATCTAAAAAATTCTTATCTTAAGTTTTTTTTCATTTTATTATTTTATTAGTTGAGTTGGTGGCATTGAGTTGATCTGTTACCCAAGTGACAGTGTAGTCATAATGCCTGCTATAATTATGTAGCCTAATGACATAGGCCTACTAGCAACTGATCAGAATCAACAATGTGTTATATGATGATTGTGTGCCCCACTGCACATATTTTCATGTACACCTTTTTAATACTCTCAGAACTAGTATATAAAGTTCTGTATATCAAGCCTGAAAACATGGATTCAAAGATAATGAAATTGCCATCCAAGTGTTCTCAAATGTTATGTAAGAGGGTCTTGATTTCAAATTTTATTCGGAGGGACATGCCCCCCTCCAGCATTCGCTCAAAATTTCCTTTTTTGCTCTTGGCCAAACACATCCCTGTACATTAATCATTTGGTCAGAATATTGACAAATGTTAGAAAACATTTCAGTGGACTTCAAATGTGGGAAATACATAATTTATATTATGTGCAAACAGATGCTTTGGTAACTTTGGAATAGAGTTTGGTCCAACATTTACAGTAATATTTTGAAGACATACTACAGAAAACAGTTTCAGCCTTTCTTAAGAGCAGGAAGAGAACAGTGATTGGACATTGCAGGGGTGAGTTTTTGCTCATATGGATTGCAAGGTCTAATGCAATACCAAAAACTTGCTGCACAGAAGGACTAATTATCCTGTGCATGGTATTCCGATGCACATCGAGGTGATCCGACATCTTGCCCAAAGACACTTAGGTATGTTGTCGAAGGAGCCTGGGAACCCACTGAATTTTAAAAGTCTCTAATCTCAAATCAAAAAGACTCAAATCACCACCTATGAGTCCCAGGGGCAACCCTGTCTAACATTTCTGTCTATCAAAGAGCGAGAAAGATGTCTGTCCTAAACCATATAATTATTTACAAAGACTGAAAATTTTGTCAGGACCCCTGAACACAGCGCTGTGTCCTGCAGCACTGTTATTAATTGATAAACAGTTAAAATTGAGGTCTAAATAAGCTTTTCTTCTTCTCAAGATATTTTTTTCAATATCAATTAATATTTCATACAATGCTGATATTCTGGTTGACCGAGTTCTTTTACATGCAGACATTTGTGTTTGTGAAGTCCTGTATTTCAGCTTTATCTTTCTTTTTATTTCAGTGTTCCCTGCAAATGTGCAGCAGCTGTTGGTGATTGCAGACGGGGCTCCCTGGAAGTAGTCTCAACAAACAGCACCTTGATGTCATTGTAGAGGAACCAGAAGAAGTATGGCACAGTCAAGATTGAGAGAAGTTAATCATGGGCTGGTGGACGGTATTTCCAGTTTACCAATAATGATGGCTAAGAGTGAAGATGATAAAAATGAATCCCAGTCTTGGTCGAATTCAACTCACCTTCATCAAACTCAAACTGAAGACAAAACAGAGACCGAAGTTCTGATGAACAACCCAACTGAACACATAAAATCAGAACCTGATAATAATGATGATTATGACTGTGGAAGACAAGAACTAACCAGTAATCCAGACCCAAACACCTATGTACAAGCAAATGGTGACAGAACGGATTCAGGATTTATACAGTTCAAGCATTTGTCTAATTTAAAAACTGAAATGGAGAATGATGAGGATGTAGACTGGAATGATAGCAGGGCACGTGGGTCAGGTGTAAACATTGATGAGGACTGTAACACTGCCAAACAACCATCAAACAATGAAATATGCTTAAACACTTCTCAAAATGTAAATTTGAAGAAAGGCATCCACTCAGGCAAAAAAAAAGTCAGATGTGGCATTTGTGGTAAAATCTGTCTCAGAGAAAATTTTACAAAACACCTGGGAATCCACACAGGATACAAACCATTCACTTGTGATGAATGTGGACATAAGTTCGGTCGAAAGACTAGCTTAATCATACACATGAGAAAACACACAGGCGACAAACCATTTAGCTGTGATAATTGTGGACACAGTTTTAATAATAAGAGTACCTTAAATAAACATATGAGAATCCACACAGGAGAAAAACCATTCAGCTGTGATGAATGTGGTCACAAGTTTAGTCAAAAGAGTAACTTAATCCTACACATGAGAAACCACACAGGAGACAAACCATTCAGTTGTGATGAATGTGAACATAAGTTTAGTCGAAAGAGTAGCTTAATTCTTCACATGAGAAACCACACAGGAGACAAACCATTCAATTGTGATGAATGTGAATATAAGTTTAGTCGAAAGAGTAGCTTAATCCTACACATGAGAAACCACACAGGAGACAGACCATTCAGCTGTGATGAGTGTGGACGTAGGTTTTGTGATAAGAGTAACTTAAACCAACACATGAGAATCCACACAGGGGAAAAACCATTCAGTTGTGATAAATGTGGACGTAAGTTTGGTCGAAAAAATAGCTTAAACCTACACATGAGAAACCACACAGGAGACAAACCATTCATCTGTGATGAATGTGGACATAGCTTTAGTAATAAGAGTAGCTTAAACAAACATTTGAGAATCCATACAGGAGAGAAGCCATTCAGCTGTGATGAATGTGGTCGTAGATTTAGTGATAAGAACACTTTAACCCTACACACGAAAATCCACACGGGAGACAAACCATTCAGCTGTGATGAATGTGGACATAGGTTCATTCAAAAGACACACTTAAAACTACACATGAGAATCCACACAGGAGACCGACCATTCAGCTGTGATGAATGTGGACAGAAGTTCAGTCAAAGGACTCACTTAAACCTACACATGAGAATCCACACAGGACAAAAACCATTCAGCTGTAATGAATGTGGACATAGGTGTAGTCGAAAGTGTAACCTAGACCAACACATGAGAATCCACACAGGAGACAAACCATTCAGTTGCGATGAATGTGGACATAGGTTTAGTCATAAGACACACTTAAACCAACACATGAGAATTCACACAGGCGATAAACCTTTTAGATGTGATGAATGTGGACATGGGTTTCGTAGAAAGAGTAGCTTAAAGGAACACATGAGAATCCATGAGAATGGAATGTTAAATTGAAACATGTGTGTCCACATAAAATGGAATCAGCACAGCTGCTAGATTTTGCAGAATCACAGAATTAGAATTACATTCACATCAAATCAAATTTTACTTGTATAGCACCTTTCATACAAGAAGTAGCAAACGTGCTTTACATATATTAAAAGCATAGAAATTTATGGACACACCTATTTGTTCATACATGCATGCAAACACACCTCCCAAATTCATGTTACATAGCATAACTCTAGAGATATATTCTCTGTCTCCTTAACTAACAACTAAAGAAATATAAGAAGAAATGAACATGATTATAACCTTACAAAGGTTTTCTATGATAGTTGCTCAATAAAGAGATCCAGCAGACAATGTTCAACTCAAACTTTCTTATTCAAATGTTCCTGGAACATCTGAACGTGAAGGCCCCCAACCCAGATACCCGAGCAACCTTATTTGGCTCCTCTGCATTTGAAGGACCAGTGTCTTTACTCTGAGCCCTTAACAGATGGCCAAGCTTCCAACCTTATCTGTAAGGGAGAGCCTGGCCACCCTGTGGAGGAAACGTATTTAGGGCACTTGTGTTCTCAATCTCGTGCTTTTGGCCACTATCAACAGCTTGTCACTATAGGTTAGAATAAGGATATAAATCAACCGGTAAGCTTGACAGCTTTGACCTTTGGCTGGGCTCCATGTTCCCCACGATAGACCAGCGCAGAATCTGCATTACTGCATGCGCTGAACCAATCTGCTTGTTGATCTCACACTAACTTGAGAACAAGACCCAGAGATATCTCAACTCCTCTACTTGGGCAGGACTTTTTCCCACTCTGAAGAGTACATTTCATCCTTTTCCAGCTGAGTTACCTTGGTCTCAGATTTGGATGTGCTGATTCTCATCCCAGCTACTTCATACTGTACTTGTACAGCCAGATGGAGTCAACAGAAGCACATTATCTGCAAAGAGCAGCGTCCCAATCCTGAGGTCACCAAACCGGATCTCCTCAACACCTTGGCTGTGTCCACAAAAGTTATGAACAGAATCTGTAATAAAGGACAGCCTTTGCACAGTCCAACAATTACTGAAAACAAATCTGACTTACTGCCAGCAATATTGACCAAGTTCTGGCAAGAACAGAAAGTTCTGACAGTGACCAGACAGCCTGTACAACGGTGTCGGGTGCATAATACTTCCAGAGCACTCCTCACGGGAATCCTTGAGGAACACAGTTGAATAGCTTTTCCAAGTCCATAAAACACATGGAGACTGGTTGGACAAACTCGAATGCCCTCTCCAAGTCCCAGAAGAGGGTATATAGCTCGTGTTCCATTCCATAACAGGACATAAATCACACTTCTACTCAATATTGGGTTTGATTATCAGAGACACCCTCCTCTCAAGGATCATTAAATAAACTTTTCCAGGGACGCTAAGGATTGTGATACCCATGTAGTTGGAGCACACCGTCCAGGATGGGAGTGCCCACCACAGAGTCTCTCAGCTCTGCTTCCTCAGTGGAAGATGGTGGATCTTGTTGAAGGCTTCCGGAAGTCTTTATCCATGGCTTAACCAAACTTATCCCATGGCAGAATTTTTTACTCAATGACCGCCAAAGCCAGATTTCACATAGCTTGTTGATACCCATCAGCTGCCTCCAGAGTCCCACAGGCCAACAAGGCCCGGTAGGACTTTTCTCCTTCTGCTTGAGGACATCCCTTCATGCTGGTGTCCACTAGCAAGATCTGGGATTATCACCTTATGTTCACATCTCCAGCTAGCAAATATAGGGGCATGGAACATAATTCACTCGGACTAAATATTTCTCCCCTTATTCGAAACATGGTTGAAGCTCTGCCAGAACTGGGAGTTGAAGCTATCTCTGACAGGGGACACCACCAGATGATCCCAGTAGATCCTCACAACACTTTTGGGCCTGCCAGACCTGACTGGCATCCACCTGACAATGAGTATGCCCACACCAGCTCGACGGTTTTGCTAAATTTTTATTATTTCTTGAGTAATATTATTCTAAAGCTACAACAGGCTGCGCTTACTCAAGTGTTGTGCTACTAGTTTGAATACTCTACATGACTCACCTCTGGGTTGGAAATAAGAATATAAATGTATTTCTGTTCCTTTAGTTGGTATATTTGTAAAGATTATTTTGATTAATTGTGTTAATGATATTTGATTAATAAATTAGATGTTAGGCTACACAGCACTGTGGTAGTTTTTTCACTAATGTTTTTTTAGTCTTAATAAAGTAATTATTTGGATGAGTACTTTTGACTTCTGTGCAAGTAACATTGGCCATGTTAACATAAGTTTTCATTTCCCTCTACTTCTGGATTAAAGGTAATTGTGGTTTAAACAGATGAAAAATGACCATAAACACCAAATTCAGAATGAAAATGACAATTCAGAATTAAATGTTTGAAGATGTAGTATATCTGAAATTTCAAAGACTATTTGTTTAATATTAATTTATTTTGCTTCTGTATTAGACAGCAGACATTCGTCATTTTTCTTAACTGATTCATTTTGTATTATTATTATATTATTGTTACTATGTTTATTGTTGTGTCACTTTTTGCCATTACATTAAACTATGTGGCTTATTACCCTGTTACCTCGTCACTTCCATTTAATTTTGGCAATGATATTTTTAAACAGAAATGGTGTTTCACTGAACCTTTTATTTTCAATATTGTCATGTGGCACTTAATAATCTAGCTTACCCTGTAGATGCTCCAGGTTCATCCTATATGGAAGTTTAAACCCTTCTCAGTGTGTGAGAAAATCTGGGTGTTCTCTTTGACTGAATTTTATGTCACAAAAACAGGAGTTTATCATCTTAAAAACATCGCCAGAGTCTTCACATATCACTCTCTTGCCAGTATGGACGTTCTGATGCTTTTATATGTAGTAGATAAGATTATTGTAATGTTCTCTGGTCTTCCTAAGAAATCTGTCTTCAGTTTACAGTTACTTCAAAACTCAGTGGCACAAGTCCTGTTGAGGACCAGAGGGCAGGGGCATATTACATCAGTTTTAAAATTGCTGCATTGGCTCCCCGTGCATTTCAGGATGGACTTTAAAATTCTTTTAGTTGTTTATAAATGTATTAATGGTCTTCGGCCTTCTTATTTATTAGAACTAATTTTTAGCTATGAGTCCTCCAAACCCTGAGGTCGTCTGGTACCGTCCTTTTATCTGTTCCCAAGGTCAGAACTAAAACACATGTTGAGGCCTCCTTCCATTATTACGGCCCTCGATTGTTGAACAGCCTGCCTGTGAAGATCAGGGCAGAGGGCAGAGGCTTAAGAACTTTTTAATTTAGCTTTTAACTGAATTAATTTCATCATATAATATATTTTGTCTTTTATTAAACTACATTTATTCATTCATTTATTTAATTTAGTTATGTGTGTGTGTATGTTTGTATATATATATATA
>JBAMHX010023861.1:0-14167 GCA_037177515.1 Pseudomugil tenellus
GTATGTAAAGCACCTTGAATTGTCACGTACTTGAAATGTGCTATACAAATAAACTTGCCTTGCCTTGCCTTGCCTTCTGAGGTGTTACCAAATTTGTGATGGTTCAGCCTTTTAGCTTACCGCTTAACTAATTTAATGAAAGTTTTGCTTGTTTGTTGACGTCATCCTTCTGGAAACACCTACAATTTTAGAATAAAACAAAATAGTCAGATACATCCACACTGACCGAAGTTGAAAATACAATGATACAAGTTGCAGTGCATGTTGATGTGTCTTTCCTGTTCTCTCCACCCCCAGCCAGTCAAATCAGATGGCTGCCTCCGTTGCACAATCTGCCGAAGGTTTTTGCCTTCCTGTTAAAAGGGAGTTTTCCTTCCCACTGTCACCTCATGCAGAGATTGAATCCAGCTCAAACTGGTGAACCTATAAAGTGCCCTGAGATGACATTGTTGTGAAGTGGCGCTACACAAATAAAGCTGACTTGAACTGACCTTAACTAACCCTAACTCAATCTAGTGAGCTATTTGTTTGCCATTTCCAGGATCTAACAGATGCTTTATTTTTTAAGTTCAGTGTTTCTTTACTCCCCTACTGTGTTTAGTAGGCGCATGCCAATTAAATTTGCTTTTCTTCCCTATTTAATTTCAATCTAAGTGGTTTCCTTTGATTATTCCCACGACCCACCTGGAAATCTCCCAGTGCTCCTGACTGTGAGTCTGCCATCAATTTGACCAAGAGAAATGTTAAAAATAATAATTATTTTGATGTTCATCTTAGTTCCTAAGTGTGCTGCTGCGTCTGTTTCAGTCGATGCCTTTGCATGAGGAAACAAGTTCACAGTCCATGAGAACTCATTCCTACAGTACTATTCAATCCCAGATTTATTAATAAACATATTAATATATATAATTTTTAATTAATATTATTAATATTTTTACAGTTGTTTAGGTTTGCTTTAAGTTTTCAAAATAATTGATGATTTTCTTTTACAGGCTGAAGATGTCATGGCGATTACAAACTAGTCCAATCTGAAACCTATGAAAACAGTCAGCAGTCTGAAAGTTCTGACTGAATGTGTGACAGAACACTGGGAATCCCTTTCATCAGAGAATACAGACAACAAAAAGGCTCAATCTGCTGGGGGAAGGTGACATTTTCATGTACACATGGGAGTTTCATCTGAATCAGTACTGCTTCTACACTCCTGCAGCCCATAACGGTTTCTACATAAATTCTCAGGTCTCCTCTGCTTTCTGCACCAGAAACCTTCAATTCCCCCAATGTATTTATGTAACTGCAGTAGACATACAGTCATTCCCAGAATGTATGTCCTGATTTACTTGTTGGAGACCGAACTGCATTCAATGTCTTCACAACGCATTGTAATGTTTAGGACAACTGACCTCCAAAATGTTTTTCTATACGGTTATTTACGCGTGTGGGTGGGAGTGGATTGCACTGACTGTTTTCTGTGACATTGTCTGTTGTAATATATGTTTTGTTGTGCTATAACTCCTGTTGTTTGTCATCATGGGCTCGTTATGTTCTCCATGTGTTTCCCAGCACGCTGCCAAGGCCGGCATGTCTGTCAGATCGCTGAACTTATGAAGTCATTTGAAGAAGTCTGTCCTCAGCTGCGTAGCTACGTTGCTGTTGACTTCCACTGTGAAGATGGTGGGTTGAAAATCAAGTAAAGGACATCAGATTTGTCCATAGTAATTTAATTTTCTTAAATGTACATATTCTGCTAGCTTTGTCAAAAGCTTTAAAGACATACACATTTAACACATCTTACTGCAACTGCTGATCACTGCAAATGACAAAAGCTCTGTTCAAAATATATGCTAAGCACTGTGTATCTTTCAAAGAGGATTATGGGAAAATAATTGCTCTATTCTGCTTTCACATTTTCATCTGAAACAAGGTCTTGTTTCTTCACTGGACCTGAAATAAGTCTACTTATATCCTTACCAGACTGTTTCCATTATCATTCCTTTTTATTCTTTTCAGCATTATCCTGTCAGTCACGTATAAAAAACATTTTAATAATAATGAAGTCCAGCTATAAGTCAGACTTTAGACAGTTTATACCTGGTTGGGATGTGGTCTAAATTATCCATCCATTCATTTTCTAACACTTATTTAAGGTTGAGTCATGGCGGCAGCAGCTTGAGCAGGGTAGCCCAAACTTTCCTTATCCAAGTCATTTCTTCCAGCACATCTGGGGGCTTTTAATTTTTTATTGTTCTAATTTAACACACTGCAAACAACAGAAAAAACTTCAGATTTGACCTTTGCATCTGTGCCTCTCTTCTGTAGTGATCAGGATGCATTTTTTTTTTTGTTGTTGTCATTTTTGGTTGTGTACCTCCACCACAGGTCTCAAACTGTCAATGAAAACTGTGGGGGCTGTTTCTGATGACATCCCCATCAGACTGAAGTGGATAGTGCGTTTGCTGCATGCTACCCTTGACTGCAAGCTGAGCACTGGAGATGGCAACATCTTTTATCTCAACAGTTCAGTTGGGTGAGTCGCGGTTAATGGACACCCTCAGCTCAGCCGGGGTTTTGAGAGTGTGGTTACTCCGTGTGTGCAGGTGACACAGACTCCCTTTGTTTGTCTTTTAACCCAACCTGGGCTTTTCATCCACCTACCCCAGTTTTCCATTTTGCTTCCAGTCACCTGTCTGACTTGCATCTCAAATCCAGATGCACTGACTAGAGCTTAGTCAGTAACACAAGTCCACCACGTTTATTTTGAAAAAATTAACTTTTTTTCTTTTCTTTTACTGTTTTTTTTTCTTCAGGAAATGCAAACATTAATAGTTTACTAGCATGTGAAAGTGTGCACTCTAAAATCCTTGATACTACTTAGTTTTGCAGTATGTTAGGGCAGGTTAATGTGCCAAAGCAAAACATCTATAAATGTAGACTTTATGATTCTTTCACAGATCAACAGGTTCTTCAGATATCTGATTAACTAATGTTTTGTCACATTCATTCTCGTCAAATGAGAGTTGCAGGTACTTAACTCTGAAGGACCATTGAGACAAGTAGTTAATTAATGTGAGCCTGTAAGATTTAAGAGGTGCTCTTTGTTCGATGGTGCGGTCTAGATTAATATTTGCTTCTATTATATTTGTTTTTTTGGGTTTTTTTTTTGATTGAGAAAGAAATAACAACTATATGACTAGTCAAATATAAACATTTTGATAATTTCCAAATTAATATGCTCCATTTCAAAACAATCCATGCATATATGACGCAAGAGGCAACCATGATTGTTCATCATCTACCTTCGTCAGCACTTTTGACACAACATATTTCTGTTAGATGGCTAGCTACAAAGTTCCACAATTGCAATATAACATATTAAAGAATTATATCTTAAGAATAAAACTGATCACGTAATCAGATCAACAATTATTTAATGCTTTTTTTGTCCACACACAGTTGCGTGTTACTGTGTCTGAATGTGCATGCTATAGCATACATAGCGCCGTTATATAGTGATCATGCCATTTTGTAGTGGTGTCCAAATGTGCAGAGAAAAAAGGAGTGCACTAACATTACCCACAATGCATCTTTGAAAGTCTTGAGCATTGATGGTCACTAGATTGGTCCATTTAAACCACAATGCATTGCAGGAGCTTATAATGGTGGAAAAGACACGAACATCGGAGCAGGTTAACAAAAACACTGTAGAACATCATTTTTATTCCTTCTTTATTGAGATGATACAATGCGAAAAAAAATGAATAAAATACAGTGTTTTCACACGTAATTGCATTGGATTTGGAACAACATCTTCTAGTGCATTATTGTTGCCAGAGTTACAACTGGTAGTCATGATGTGCGAAAGGGAGAAAATAGCGAGCTTCATGTCTGAATCACCAGAAGTGAACTATTTAGTCAGCAACGTAGTAAATGAGGGTTTAGGGCAAAAGGTGCACATTCGGACACAGCCCTAGTGTTTTGAAAGGTTGTAGCTCTGAGGTTTACCCATAATCCCTATTGCTAATATGCAGGTATGTACACATACCAACAGGTGGCTTCATTGTCCCATTTATCATGGACCATTGTAACTCTGTTACACATATACTGGTGTAAATCCATGTATATTTGTGTTTCCAATGATCTGTCTTTGTTTTCTTCAGCAAACACAGAGCTAACTCTTCAAGAGTTTCAAGGATGGATTATCGCATTTGTTCTTTCTCAATTGTTTACCAAAATTATTATTTTTTTATTTTTTGCCAAACTTGTGGTTTTCTAATTTTTGCTTTGAAAAACTGGCGCTACACTGGCACCCAATCCTTCCAGGGCTGAAGGAAAGACCCCTTTTGTTGAAGACTGAGGGATTGTGGAGACCAAACAGACCAGTAAAATATTAAGACACTATGATTGATTTGTTCTGTTGGTTTCCTTTAACTAGCCAATTTATAATGAACTGGCTCAAATACATCTCTGTGAAGTGCCCTGAGACAACATTGTCATGAAGTAGCGCTTTACAAATAAAGGTGAATTGAACTAACTTGAAAAAGCAAAACCAGTTAATTGCTTGTGCTGGTTTAGAACTAAGTTGTTTTCTGGTAAGATTTTGAAAATTTTTTAATCACATGATCTGTTTTTTTTTTGCTGGCATTTGGTTTTTGCATTCTTGTAAACCAGTACAATGATCAGCAACACTTTTCCATCCTCTGTTGTCGAGTTGTAGCCTCGGTTTCCTGTTTATAGCTGACAGTAGTGACACCCGGTGTGGCTTCCCCTGCTGTAACCCATCTGCTTCAAGGTTGGGTGTGTTGTGACGCTATTTCTTTTCTTTTGGTTGGAACCAGTACTTATTAAGTTCCGGTTGTCATTCTGTCATCTCCAATCAGTCTTTTTATTCTCCCATGAACCTCTGACTAAAATAAGACATTTTAGTCCACACAACTGCTGTTCACTGGATATTTTCTCTTTTTCATGCCATTTTCTCTAAACCCAAGAGATTGTTGTGTGTGTGTGTGGTTGTGTTCTGTATTCCAGTATCAACAGTTTCTACTCACGCTCTCCATGCTACATTTAAAGTTTCTTTTTTTTACTTATTTTGATGCTCAGTTTAAATTTCAGCAAGTCTGCTTGGCCATATCTACATGACTTAATGTGTTGTTTTGCTCCCGTGCGATTTGTTTCAACAAACCCTTAAACAGATGCAGCTACTAACATGACGTTTCAAGTTGATTGCATATGTTAAGTAAGCCACACTGTTTTTCCTTCCTTTTATTTTTCATTCTTTTCATTCTTCATACTGCTTGTTGCTGCTCATTCAGATGTGCTACATAAATTATGCTGCTTCCATTAAGGCGCTTTGAGAGGATATAATGATCAATGACTGTAAATAATTCAGAAGATATTCTTTTTTTTAGTGGCATATAGAGTAAGAATTTCTTAAAAAATATTACATTTATTTTAGATTTTTTTGCTCATTTTCTGGTCAAATAAAAATGTCTCTAAAATATTCACTTAAACTATTTTATGTATTGCAATTAAATCACCTTGAGATTAATAATAATGTGAATAATAGATTTATTTTTTCATTTTATTTGTATTTTATTGTAAATTATTTATTTGAGTTTAAAGCACAGTCAGTTCTTTGTGAACAAGACGTCCACGCTGCACTCATGCAGTTCCTATATGTTCTTCCTCCTAGGTCGGAGAGCAGCGTGCTGCACAAATACAATTATCCAGATACATTTACTGTGTCTGTTAGATGCACCAACAGTGATATACACATTACAGCGGAGAAAAAAATTACCATTCAAGCCCCTGTTACAGAACTTGCTGTCATCAAATGCTACGCAGGAGATGCATATTTCTCTGGAAGCAGCTGCAGAGCCCTGTATGGAGAAGCATTTCATATTCAAACAGAAGTAAAAGCAGGTAGGCATACAGGAAATGTCATAAAGTATTTCATATTTATCTATTTACCATTACAAGTTGAAAGCATCTGGTTTGGATTTGAGGTTTTTCTTGATCTTCCTTTACATGTATGCTTTTTAACTTTTTTTTTTCAAATTCAGCCACTCTTTTACATTAATTCTGTGTTTTTATGTGTAGGTACAAATGTTTTCTACCGAATCCAAAAAGGCGAAAAACTTGTGGCTGGTTTGTCTGTGATACAAGGAAATGTTGCTCAGAACATCACAGTGACTCCAGAAATGGTGAAACAACTGGGAATGGGATGCCACCACCTGATCCTTTATGCTTCTAACATGGTCACTTTCCCCGAAGTGTCTGCAAATCTGCAGGTGAAACAGCAATGGACAAATCCCTCTCTATAAGTATACTAGCAACATGATGAATACTCGTTCATTCATTCATTCATTTGTGCTTTTTAAGTTGCCTTTTTTGTTATAAGATTATGGTTCTGCTTGAGGAGTTAATGGGTTTTGAATTAGAAATTAAATCTAACCTTTGATTATGTAATCCAATCAGCCAACTGCAGCAACTCAGCAAACACAAATTAGATACATGAGCCCTCTGAATATCATTTCAATCATCACTTATAAGTTTAGAATCGTGTTATTGGTTATTAGTTTAGTTTATGTGATAGGGGTCGTGCATATTAATGAACATCTAACAACAGATGTAAACATCCTGCATTGTAGAGAACAAGCTCATTTGCATGCATGTTATTTAATGTGGTGTTTCTACCAGTTACGCAGCATGTGGTGTGTGGCACTGATCTGGAAAAGTAAATGAATAAGGAACTAGTTGCTACTCACTCCTCTCTCAGTTGTATGAGATTTTTGTGGCATCATTTACAGCTGTTAGGAAATGTCTTTAGATTCTCAGCATCTCTTAGTTTTTCTGTCTCATATTCACCATACATATTTGAATGCAGTTATATCTATTCATTCATTTGTGTATTTTGTCTCCATACAAGGCGTTTAAGGGACAGATGCATAAAGACAAGACACAGCATCAATGGGGGATTTGAAATGTCAATATCAGCTCGGCTATAAGCGATTGCAAAAGAACACTGTTTTACTTGGCAATGAGTAGAAGACCTGCAATTCAATCTGCAAAGATCAAGTCATTGTCTGTAGGGTTTTATCTTCCAGCATATCTGAATGTAAGCTACAGTATGGTGTCATTCTGGCTCTCCTGCAGGTTTGCATTTTAGAGAAAATAGCCGGGCTCCATGCCTCCCTCGTGAAAGAGAGCAATGACTGTGTAATCTCTCCGTACATTACAATCCGTGTGTCGCTTGATAAGGGAGCACCTGTGCTGCTCTCTTTCCTACTGACCGGAGACAATAGCTCGTTTTCGGAAAGTAGGAACATGAATACAAAGAGGGAGATTTTTCGCATCAGGCATCAAGTTAAAGGTATGAAACAGATAAATAGACCAAACCTAAAATATGATATTACGTATTTGATTAGTTTTGTTTACTCTGCTTTTATACAGGATCTGTAAAAGTCAAAGTCTGTGCGTGGAATCCCTTCTCATCTCTGGAAGTAGATGTTCTTGCACCCTGTGGCAAAGAGACAGCCAATAAAAACAAAGTTCTTTATGAGCATTATCCAAGCACAAACCAGAGAATGGTAATTTCTAAATTCTTCTTTTGGTGTAGAGGAAGACGTCCTCTACACACCAAAAGAGGCTCTGCGGGCCTCTGCACCTAATATTGCCCAGTCTGCTAAAATTTATTGTATTTCACGGAAATTTCATATTTATCTTGCTTTATCTTGTTTCCATTTCAGAGAAAGCAACATGTAAGAGTTGTAAGAGAACTTTGGGAAATCAAGGCAAACCCTTCAAATTCAATAACAACAAAACAAAATATAGAACTTTCGCTAAGTAATCCATCTTTAACCAGTTCGATAAAGTCCTATGAGTGGGATGCAAGTAAGTTTGATACTTTTCCTTCAGTTTAGCCATAAAAAACTAGATAATGTTTTAAATGCTTAGCATGTTTCATTTACAGACTATATAATCAATAGATTCAAAAACTTTTTACCTGGTTTGTCAAGACTGTACATATGATGTAAATGAGTTTATAGTTCCAATCAAAAACCTAGATCCTAATTTTTTCAAGACAAGACAGTTTCTGATTCAGACTTTGCCAGAATTACAGATAATTAATAATAATAATGACATTCATTAAGGTACAGCATCAAGTCCAAGTACAATGGTCAGTAGTAATGGAAGTACTTCTCACCAGCTGGTTAGCTGTTTTACAAAGTCATCAAGAAGCACAGATTTAGTTTTTTTTTTAGTTAGGATTTGTTATTATGAATTTCCATTTTGATTTTCAGATATAAATGGCAGGTGCAAACCAAAATCAATCGAAATGAAAGAGACCATTCAAGCTGACTGTCTGCCTGATCCATTACATTTTCATAAATATAAATTAAAAATAAAGTTGCTTTCTAAAGTAGAAGAGGAAAGATTTATATGTATCATTTTCATCGCAACGCCGTACAGGTCATCTGACAAAAGGTATTCAACTCTTTGAAACAAAGTTTTTTAATTTCTCCTTTGGCAATGTCGTTTGTACTTTACATTTAATCAGACAGTTTCAGACATTCTAGCAGCAAATTAAAAATTCTCTTGATATGTGTTATAGCCTAAAATGCACTGAAGGATGTGACCCGAAAGAGGACAATAATGATGCAACCATTAAAATGCTGTGTGGGCAAGATCAGTGTCCAGAAATCAACTGGTACATTGAGGACTCAAGAGGGGAACGCAGCTGGGATGTAAGTGACTTTATTGGTTTCTGACTTCCTGGCAACTTCTAGTGAAAAACGAAAACAAACAAATGAATGTCCATCTTCATTTTTATACAGGAAGATACAAGGGACTGCTACACAGCAGCAGGGCAAAATCCTCTAATTCTAAATAAAAAAACGAATAATGGTAAATCTGAATACCAAGTGAGCAAAAATGTTATTGCCACAGCAAAAGACCGGGACCAGAACGTCACTGTTTGGGCCATTTTCGGTATGTTTATCTTTTTCTCTTTTTTTCCAACAATAACTGAGTTCCTGTAAAAAGATAAATATAGGATGAATTTCTTATAAATTGTTGGTTAATAAAAATATAATTGTATTATGTAAGAGAAAAACAAGGTTAAATGGTCATTTGCTATTCTGTTGAATAAAAAGTTGATCAGTTTGGAAAGAAAGAAAAAAACTAATATTTCCTAAAAACAATCCTAATGAACCATTTTTTTCAAGGAATCAATCAACCAAATTACCTAAAATATGTTATTGAAAGATCATCATCAACGGATAATACAGCTCTTACCACCAAAGAGCCAAAAACAACACAAGCTTACACAACCAAAGAAAGCACAGTAACCTCAGTCAGTACCACCAACTCATCGCCCGGCAAAACTAATGCTGCCAGAAGCACCACAACAACAAATGCTGCTGCTGAAACTACCACGGATGCTCCTGGGTTTACTAAAGGAACAACGACGGAAGCACCCAACAATAACACTGGAGACCTGTCATGTAACATTTCACCATCAAGTGGGACAGTCCTCGATGGTTTCCATATAACTTGCACAGCCAAAACGCCTTGTCTTGCTTGTCAGTATTGTTTTAGGACTAAAGGTGGGTATTTCCAGGCTTAATACTTACGATCGGCATTACTTACCTTGAGTGTTTTCTAAGAAAAATTATTTAATCAAGTTTATTTTCATCTTTAAACAATGACAGATAAGCATCTGCTGTGCACTGAAAAAAATGAGGTGAAGGTTGTCTTCCTTCCTCCTGGAGACAGCAGTTCGAACTATGACCTTCTAATAATGGCGACTGCAAAAAACAGCAGCATCAAACTTAACACCACTCTAACCGCACAGGTTGGAGCGTACTAATCAGAGGACACTTATCAATGCTCTAATTTCCCTTTACATATCTGTAAGGGTTTATTTTTTCTTCTTTTAAGGTTCAGGAATTGTCCTTGAATTCAAGCTCAGCAGATGATCTCGGTGCAGTTATACAGAACTCTTTGGAAATGCTAAAGAAACAAGGTCCACTCTCTGGACAAGCAATAGGACAACTCTTCACCTCTGTGGCCAAAAACCTCAACAGTCAAGCTGCTGGATCGAATGCAAAGGATAGGCAAAAGGTATAAAAATATTGAAAAGATACATCAGCATACCAATATTTACAGAAAATATTGGCTTTAAAATGTAATATCAGAAGTTATTAGTAACAGTTTTTATTTTTTAACAACTTTTACAAAACATGGACATATTATATATCAGATTTTTCAGCCATGTATCTAATTCAAAATGGCAAAATATAAGAGATATCATAGTTTTCCACATATACTTCATGGCTTGGCACAAGTAACAATAAATCCTGTGCCTGTGACATTATCAAACCGCGCCATCACTTGCAGTAGTAATAGTAGACTCGTACACGTCTTGGAATTATTTTAAAGTCTCTGAAAACTTTGAAATTGCTTCAGAACAAAAGTTATGTGTTACTTCAATTTTTGGGGGGGTGGGAGGTCTGTATCGCTTGATATTGGTATCAGATATTTTGGTATTTTGGATATTGGTACAAATGCTAACATAAAACATCCTTGGTGAAACAAATCAACATATTTTTTTTTGTAAATACATTTCTCAATTGGAAATTTTCACCAGATAAACTAAAAAAAAGCTGAGGAATTTTTACCAGATGCTAGTAACAAGTCAAGTAACTTCCATAGAAATAAACTATAATAAATAAAAAAAATAAGTTATGTGTATTAAAACAGAATTTCTTCATACATTTTACATCCATGCTTTCTTAATATGGGAAATCTTTCAGTGCATATTGATAGAAATGGTCCATAACTGAGTTAAGAATAAAACATATCATGTTTATCGGTTTCCGACACCTTGGGATAACTAAACATAACATTGTTGCTGTTTCAGAGAAACTAAGTTTAAAAATCCATCTGTAACCATATTCTCTGGAACAATTAGGTCTTTTGTGTTTGCGCTTGTTTCTTGTGTAACGAAACTCCAAACCAGCTGATCTTAATTTCCCTGAGTGTTTTCTGATTACTGATGCAGTTCTGATCGTGCCTTGGCTCTTTTTTCTTTTCTTTTTCTTTTTTTTTTTTTTTGCCCCTTTCCTAACTTTTTATCTTATTTGTTTCAGTTTATGCATGCATTGCTCTTTTGTGATTATAACATCTGGTGAAACTATTGTCAATAGCCCTGTTAGGAATATATTTCCTAACAGATTTACTAAGAAAAATCTCAATGTACTTATATTACCTCATGAAGATACAAGATATAGTGCAAACTTTGTGTCCCAGCCCATAAAGAGCTACTTCATATCAAAAACAATCTTTTAACGCTTTGATGTCAACATTTTATTTTAAATTTGTATTATTAATGTCCCATAAGTATTGTCATTGTACAACCATGTTTCTGATCTGGTTCTTGGGATCACATCTCTAGATGTTTTAAAGGTTTCCATAGAAACAAACAAACCTGACTCAATTAAACAGATCATTAGCAGGCTTGCAAAAAAATTGGATGAGCAGTTCTGTTAATGTGAATGAGGTGTGCTGAAGTCAAAAGAACTATAACATGTAGGCTACTATTAAAATGACTACATTTTAGTGTTGGAGGGGCACTAAAGGGTCTGGAAAACGGACGAGGAGCACGAGCCAAAAAAAGGTTGAGAATAATTGCTGTACAGACTGGCTACAGTCATAGCTAAATGATTTGACCTCAAAATAATTATGCCGTTCAAAAAATTACTATATAATTTCATGTGTGAGTATTGACATGCAGTCTATGAATACATCCTAGCTATAAGGCATGACGCTTGTTAGTTATTTATACTCACTGTACTGATGTGATTTATCGGTATAGTAGCTTTGGATCTGATAGGGATAAACTTTGCATCTGCCATTTTTAAAAAAGTCATAAATGATTAATTACATTTTAAGTTTAAGACTTTAGGTTTGAAACTGTGAAAATTACACAGGACTGAAAAAACTGCAACAAACACAGCAAAATCAGTTATGTCATGTCTTTTCCCCTCCTTTAAAGCTCAGGGAAATGATGCTGGACACGATGACTGACACAATAAATAAAGCTCCTCCTAAAGTGGTTAATGAGGTTCAAGTGGTAGCAGGAGGACTTAGTGCTCTCACCCAGACAGGCACTGAACTCAGTGTGTCTGCACAGGTAAGTATTACAGTCCATTGTATTATTACCTCTAAACATAAAGTTTGAATTGTGTAAAATGTGAATAGATTATAGAATGAAGTATTTAAATTCAAAACCTGCATACTGCTTTTGGTTTGTTTTATATCATTTGTCCATTTTAAGTTTGATGTCAGCAACAACTTCCTCAAAAGCTATGTAAAGGACGTATATGACTGAAAAACTAGGAAATAATTTTTAAAAAAAAGAACCTGTGAAGTATAAATCTCTTAACTTATCAGGATAATTGGCAACAGATTAGCAAAACAATGAGCGCAGAGTTTTATTTAATCTTTGCTTAAATTAAATAGAGGAAGGTTATGTCTACTGTGAATGACCTTGTCAGCAAAACGTTGAACATAATAAAATTTATACTAGCAAAACATTTATTTTTTTCTTTAATGCATTAAATGTCAAAAAGATAAAAGCCCTTAAAAACTGTTTACTGAAGAAAAATGTGTGAGAATCAATATTACTGCAAATAGCTGCGATATGCAGACTAACATGATAACACTACATTGAAAAAGCTTTTGTTGGAAATGTATCTGCTTTCATAAAACTGAGAGAGCAGCGAACACACAAAGGACATTCTTTCCTGATAAAGAGATGAATCCATTACGAACAAATGGTGCAAACTAAAATGAAAATCATAAGAGAAGCCAGAAAGAACAAAGCAGCTCAACTCATAAGGCAGGAACGGGACAATATTTCACCTTCAAAATCTGACAGCAGTTGGCTTTCTCAATTACAACTGCTGCTTGCAGTTTGGTTGAAAGAGCTGATGCAACAGTGGGTAAACATGCCTTGTCCACCCCCACCCCCAACCCCGAGTGCACTCTTTTTTTAAATGTGTTGTTGGTATAAATTTAACATGAGCATGTGCTTTTAATAAACAAACACACCTTTTCTTTGATTTTTACACTTTTCACCGCTTCTGAAATTCTACACTGTTTACACTTTCATGTGTTAATCTGCTTCCCATCAACAGGTTACTGCCTCCATAGCGTATGCAGACCTCAGCTCATCCATCCTGCACATGAATCTGAGCAACACCGAAGACAACAAGAAGGCAGTGCTCTCAACAGTCGGCGTTCTTTTAGAGGGAGTAGCCAATATCCTGCACTATTCTTCCCATGTGAGTCACTGAACTTGAAAGCCTCAATATATGTCACTTTTTCTCAAGGACAGAATGATTTAAATGTGACATTTGTTCCTGCCTGACACAAAGTATGGGTCTAAATACACTGTCACGTGGCAAGCTATGCTAGTTTTACACAAAGGCTTTATAATTGCAACTTGTCCACATTTTTCTGCTTGTAGGTAGAACATGACAAATTCTGTCTTTATTTCGTCTCCAAAAGCATTTTATAAATAAAAAAAAAATGCCTTTAAAATGAGATTTTTCTGATTTAACTTTAATCTGTCTGCTTTAAGGTTTCTGTTGTACTTGTTTTACATTTAGGAAAATATCGTACGTGGGTTTTTAAGAATATATTTAGCATATTATTACATAGTTAGATGTACCTTGGACCAGAGGTCTGTACTACAAAGCTGAAATTTTTCGCTTATCAGGATAACTTCAGGAATTACTTCTGGATTTTCTATAATACAAAGCTGGCTTACTTTTGATCAAGCTTCATCACCGCAGCAACGCATGCTGAACAACTAACCTGATTCATAAAGAGAGTACAAAAGCACCACCTCCTGACCAATAAGATCTCATAAAATAAATTTCCCGTCCATTTTTAAGAGGATCCTTGATGATGTTGCAGCACGGATAATAGAGTAGCGCTTAAGAGAAAAAGAGTCTTCAGGGATCCAACCAGTTAGACTTTACAGAAGACATCCTGTACCAAAGGTCCAGATTTACAGCAGATGATATGAGGGGCCGTGTGGGACATTATTCAGAAATACCCTCTCATAGACACATGTGAAATTTAAGTCATTCACACAACA
>JBAMHX010024583.1:0-12550 GCA_037177515.1 Pseudomugil tenellus
ATTTATTGTATTTACATCTTAGTTCGACAGAGTTTCCATGTGTTGCTGGACACGACCGGAGGGGACAGAAAAAAAAAAAGGACAAGAAAACAAGAGGAAAGGAAAGAGAAAACAAACAGAACACGAAGAAGAGACAGAATCACACCATGTGGCATGGAACTGGGTCCCGGGTTCCACCCTGTGACTGTTCCCTACAGACACAGTGCAGAGTCTCTTGTAAAAAAGAAAAAAGATTGTGGTCGACGGCTTGTTTTTGCTGAGTTTTATTGTGTTCGGGTTTTCCATCACCGTGAGGTGGACCAGGGCTGGTGATATTTAAGGGAAGTGGCTGTTCGTGCGCATCCACACCAGGTTTAGCTACTTCTCCACAGAAGCGCCCCTTTCAGTCCTTTTATCCCACGGATTGCTTACTCCACAATGGAAATTCTCACTCCTCTCTCCTTCTCTCTCTCCCCCCTCTTAGAAGTGTGCTTCCTGGAAAAAAAAGTGTGTCTGGCATGAACGCCAATCACAACACAGCAGTGATCATTCAACTATTTCCATGCAGCTGTAAACAATAAATTCATTAACAAGTAATCTAGGTAACACAACAAAGCAAACAAACAATTCCTCTTCAAACAGGTAGATTTGTTGCAATTACATGGATAACATAAGTGTAGAGGTGTATGTAGGTGAGAATGAAAAAGAGCAGTAGCTAGATGTCTGAAACACAGCTACAGGGACGGCTACCCTGTCACATTATCACAAAGATAAATACCATCATGTCAATCTGTGATTTTGATCCTGCATGGGATTTATCCAGGTAAGTCCTCTGTGATCGGTTTCCAGATCAAACTCTTCACCTAGAAGGTAATATTTGACGCTCTCCAGGGCTCATTTGATCGCTAAACCCTCTTTTTCTACCGTAGAGTAGCGAGTTTCTCTTGGAAAAAGTTTGCAACTCAGATAAATGATTGGGTGTACCTTCTTCTCCTTGAGCCAGGACAGCGCTGATTCCTACGCCTGATGCATCCACCTGGACAAGGAATCTCTTTGTAAAGTCTGGACTGCTAAGTACTGGGTATGAGCAGAGATGCTCTTTCAATTTCCTAAAGGACTGTTCACAGCTTTCTGTCCAATTTAGGGGATTTCTCTGTGTTTTGCCTGTGAGGGCTGTAAAAGGAGCAGCAATGCTGGCGAAGTGTGGGATGAATCTTCGATACTAGCCGGCAAGTCCGAGAAATGACCGTACTTCCTTCTTTGTTCTTGCCTGGGGACAGTTCTGGATCCCTTCCACTTTGTCAATCTCTACAAGTCCATCAGTTTGCGGGTGGTACGATGTTGTTTTAATTGGCTTAATGCCTAACTGGGCCTGAAACTGTTTCATGATTCATGATGTGAAGTTAGTTCCCTGATCAGTGATACTTTCATCAGGTATTCCGAGTCTTGAGAATACTTCTACTAACGCATGAACGACTGCTGTGGTGGTAATCGTTCTGAGTGGGAATGCTTCTGGATAGTATGTTGCGTAATCACATATGACAAGGATATATTGGTGTCCCTGGCTGCTCTTAACCACGGACCAATAATGTCCATGGCTATGCGACAAAATGGTGTTTTAATTGTAGGAAGTGGAATCAAGGCTGTACGCACTACAACACGTACCGGGCTCGTTTTCTGGCAAACAGGACCCCGTCACACACCACGAAGAAAAAAACACGATCTAACAACTCATATTTTGTCATTTGCCAGGCTCTGCGGGAGCCAGACTGCTCCCGCAGAGTAAACAAGTACGACTGCGGAGAAATTACTGTTACTAAATAATCTAGAAGAGATCTTAGTGATAGTCATCATGCAGAACGTGCTCGCAGGAAAGTGATCATGCTCAGGCAACCCCCTCTACTCAAAAGGTCAGAGGTCGGCCAGGAGAATCCCAAGATCCGGGCACACGACAGCCAATTCCAAACGAAGACCCCAGCCCCCCCACCCCAGAATCAGCCCACCGTCCACCAAGGAGGCGGAAGAGGGAGGTCCCGGCCAGAGCCCCCCGCAGCCCGGGGGAAACGGACCCCGGCAGGCCCAGGTCGGCAGTCGCGGATCCTGCCGGATGCCCACGGAGCCCAAGGAGGGAAGAGCGCAGAGCTGCCCACCCCCGCAGGCCGAGGAGCCCACCAACACCAGCGGACGTCCAGGACCCCAAGCCCGCCACCTGACGGGAGCAAGCCCACCCCCCGGCGCATGAAATGCCCCTCGAGAACCTGCCCCCCACGCACACACATACAGTATATCGACCCATCCACCCAAAGCCCACCCTCACCCCTCGCAACCCACATCCCCAGGTACACACACATTTCTTCACACTCGCTCACATGCAGTGCCCCCATCCATAGCTCCAAACACCCCCCATACACACAGTCACACCAACACACGTACAGTGACCCATCCACACCATCCAAACCAACACCTTCTCCCCTCTCCACCCAGTGTACCCTACACCCACACAGACTTATCCTCTCGATCTCTCCACCCACCCAACTACCCATTTTCCACTAGTTGTGTTTCTGTATAAGTGCGATTAAAACTGAGAGGCGATCAGATGCCGAGTGCAGCATTGAGAGTCACCCTAATGGTCCCCACTACCACACCCAGCAACTTAACCGCCCCCCATGTCCCTAATTGTGTGTTTGCTGGTGAGTGGAAAGAGTGAGGAGCCCACGGACGGAAGACCAGAGGGCAGCCCTCTGGAATTAGAAGTTCTAATGCAGACGTACAGTGATTATATAAAGGAGTATTAGGTTCACACTGAAAATAAAATATTTGTGGTGGTATTTATCTATTTCCCTTCTTCTCTATAATAATAAACTTGAAATGATAAAAAGAAAGTCGAAATACAGACTCTTCAAAGTATGAATACTTATTTATTATAATGCTGAGTTTATGTGTTAAAAGGAAAGAATTTCCTTGTTGCTGAAGCCTCTGAAGTACAAGGTTACTATCTCATCCACACTAGGCATTGTGTTTTATAGAGTAAAGCTGGTTCACATTAATCTGAAAGTTAATGTCATCTTTCTTTTACTTTATTCTCAAAACTGTAGCTATTTTGGCTTCATTCTCGTGATTTGGACCTTATTCTTGAAACTATATTAAGACTTTATTCTTGACATTTCAGGTTTATTCTCAAAGGGAGGAAAGGAGAAAAATAATTAATCCTCCACATTTTTTTGTCAGTGTAGCCCTAATACTCCGTCGTAGTGAATATGAGTACCTTTTCAGGCAGCGTGGGTGATAATTGCAGAGAGTGAATGTGTAAGTTTTTATATTTTATATATGCAAAACAGCGTGAATGTTCAATGCACGCTCATCAAGATTATCAATTGGCTTGGTAAACACTTAAGATGAAGTATCAAAATATCATTCAAACATTAAAGCGGTGCCTAATCATTATTTCGTGGTGAATACCAAACTCCCTGCGAAGAAGCACAGCCTCTTCGTCAATAAACGGACATGTCATGTTCACAAAAGACAAAACTGACAAGGCGAGTGGGATTTTATTTCAAGGAAATTGAGCACACGTGCTTCTGAAAAGGGAGGAGATTCAGGTTTTCCAGCAGAAAACCTGCTGCCAACCAGGTTAGGTTAGGCACTGTTACCATGGCAACTGACTCAGAGTTAATCCTTCTTTGTGAAATGGGCTAGAGTTTACCCGTTACTCTGGGTTATTTAAACCCTCTTCCTGAAACCAAAAACCCTGTTGGCCTCATTTCAGGGTTAACTTAGAGTTTTCAGGAAACCTGCTTTGTGAAACGGACCTCTGTTTGTTGGCTGGTAAACAAAACATAACCTGTTTCTGTGATCAGAAGTGCACATTCCCTATCTGATTGTTTCTAGTAGAAATCGTTGCTTACGTATTGTAAACCAATATTCTATGAGTATAGGTGCAGCAGTAGCTGTGAATATGGAACCACGCTAGGCCTGTGGGTTCTGGGACAACCAGGATCACCAAGAACCGTTTCTCTGCAATCCTAACCAGGGTGAAAGGGATTAGTGGGACAGGAGAAGACATAATGCTGATCCTGCAGACACAGCCGATGCGTGAATGCATCCGTCCCCCATTAGTGGACTGTTCTGACTGAAGGGCATGACCATGTGATCGGCTGACAACATGTCCAGCACCCACATACAGTCAGGGCTGATATGATGAAGCGATCTGCCACCTTGGTATCCCAGGTCTCGCCAATAGGCCAGATCAGCTGCCATGGAAGGAGGATTCATAATCATGCCTTTCCTCTGACACACATGCGGTCCAGAGACACGTGAACCATTTCAGCAAGCAGACTGAAGGGCATGACCACATGACCTGCTGACAACATGTCCATCAAACACAGTCAGGGATGACCCCACGCTGAAGGGGAGGACATGATGCCGTGAGGCTGTCAGCTAAGTAGTTCAATGCTGAAACCGCCCTAGTTCTGAAGGAAATCAATTCTAGAACAACTAGACTCTGAATCTGTACCACTACCTTTACCCTGGAATGGACCAGCTGAAGCCGGTCATCCAGACCGGCTTTTATAATGTATAGTGTTGTCTACATGCTGCTGTCTCAACAAAATGCAGCTAAATAAAGAGTGAAATTTACCAACATGAGTGATGTAAGTTCAACTAATAACAACCTCAAAGTAAGATGTTACATTTCTGATCATTTCACGCACATTTCACTTTCTATATTGGGGGGGGGGGGCTTTTTAAACTACTTCCAACTCACTCACAAGTGTAGGAAAACAGAATCAATCTAACAATATAACCTTTCTGAATGCTCCTCTGAGGAGGGAAACCTCCAGTGATGGAAACATCATATTTCAACATAATACTCATTCACACACACATTCATGTCTATCTCATCCAATTATTGTGAGAAAAAGATATGGTTTACTGTAATGAATTATTCATAACTCAATACGGATGGACCACAAAGGTTAGCATGTTAATCTTGAGGCCTCTCATTTGAATCCCTTTAAAAGATTATTCCTTAAATTCAGCTGACATGCCATAATTAAGATGCTTTCTGCAGGCACCGAACTGGGCCGCCAATCAGTGAGTCAAACTGATTAGTGTTTAATTCTGGATGCCCTTGTTGCTGCAGATGGAATTTGTCTGAGATACTGTGAAATGTTAAAAAACAAAGTGATTAAACGAGTTTAAAGAAGATTTTATGACATGGTCTGAGTCTGACCTCACAACAGCAAATTATTTGACACCTGGCAATGTGTAGCCTGTAACTTTGCTCACATCTCTACTAGCTTGGAAATGCCTTGGTTGCATATTTTGCCTTTCAAAAGAAGCAGGGCACAGACATATGGACATATTTATTCAAACTGACACATCAGCTAATTTGGCAAATTAAAAAAGACTCTTTACACTGGCAGGGAAGAGGAAATAATTAATGTCTCCATCACAGTCACTGTCTAGAGAAAAATGTCTCAGAGACAAGCCTGAAAGTGCATGATTATTTTAACTGCTACAAAGTAGCCAGAACAGATGTACAAATCTGTTGTTGAACAGATGTGCACATTTTCATTGCTGCTATAGATGTGCTGTATCACAGCTGACCCATCCACGTCCAAAGTTAACATCATCTGCTCTATTAATCTCACAGAAAGCAGGTTGGTATGGCATGCAGCCATTTAAGAGAAGTGGCTTTTAGACAAATGTTTTTTTTTGTGTGTTTATCCAAAAAATCAGAGCAGCTGTACCAGCTTGCAAGATTGACAGCTTTTAGAGGGAAATCTGAATCTCCCGACGATTTCTCAAAAAGGGTCAGGGCCGTAACACACACATGCAAACAATGGTGCAAGATAATGTATGTAAATAAATAACTCAATTTACATGTATATAAAGAGATCTAGATCCAGATTTGAGACCAGCTGTCCAATATAACACCATCCAGTTAGGCCTTATGAGTAACCATCTCATGTTGAAGTCACCCGGTCAAAAAAGAGGAACCTGGGTATTGTCACGACAAATGGGCTATTGGAACACAAACTAGACCCGACTGGACGTGAGATACAAATGACGTACTGTTGAAATGCTACTATGCTAATTGCGGGGCTACATTAAGAAGTTGCAGGACATATGGACAGTTTGATACCTGCAGTCTAAACTGACATCAAAACTGACCAAAGTGAAAACAGTCCTGATAATAAAAGATTCCCAGAAGGGAACATTCACATTCCACTATCGGCTGATAACTTGCCTCTACACAATGTGAAAGCTACTGTTGGACATTATAGCAGCTAAGATAAGTGGGTATATGGATCATGTCACAGACATAGAAAGGCATTGGTAAAAGAACCACTGGACCCAAACACTTGCTGCCCATGATAGAAATTACCAGAAAGATCATGGAATGTGGGAAGCTGTACAAAATCAACAGCACTTTAGGAGCTTTTGTTGCAAACTCAATGAGGCAGAAAATCCTGGAGGCCAATTTCAAGCCAATTGCACAGGTCTCAATCAAGAAGATGCCCTGTCCCTGCTGCTATTCTGCATAGGCCTGAACACTCTCACCCAATTAATAAACAAGACTGTCTATGGATACTCATTCAGGAATTGGACAACTATCAGTCACCTCCTCTATATGGATGACATCAAGCTATACACTAAGAATGAGCGAGACAAATACTTACTGACCCCCCCCCAGGATCTATAACAAAGACATTGGAATGTTTTTTGGGAAGGGAGAAGGGAAATGTGGTGGGATGGTAACAAAGGGAAAGTAATATACAAACCTGTTTAATGATGTAAGCACTTTAGCCAGCAAGGATTTCTTCTGACAGCTTTCTTCCAGGGGAGACTCACTAAATACTGTTGCAAATCTACTCATTAACCATCTAATTGACAACGGGTTAGTTTTTTTTTTTTTTGTTTTTTTTTTTGTCCGATCATAGATAGTACTCTTTTCAGTAGTTAAATATGTGAGTTTGTCCAGTTATGCATTCCTTAAAACATTTCCAAGTTGTGTCCTCTTTACATTCTTTTGTCAAAGTAATCATGCTTATTTAACATATTTCTGAGCTCACCTTGGCTCAAAAGAGTGGACATGCACTCTTAGAAATGGTGTTGTGCAAAGCTTTCAAGGAACCACAACAGGAAACTGTTTTTTACATGTCTGACTGCACAATATTACAGATTGCTGAACCACAGAGGATCAGAGCCATTGATTTACTTTAGGCCACTCAAAACAGAAGAAAGATACCAAGGCAAATGATGTCAGTCATTCCCCAATTGTGCATTTGCAGCAACAGTGCAATGCTTTTAGTGCTTTTAGATTAACCCCAACCAGATACACAAATTGGACTTATTAACACATCACAGTTTTATGTAGTTTTAGCACAAAAATGTACAGTGAATATGTTTTCAAGCTATGTATAATGTTCCGTTAAATATACATTTTTTATTTCATTAGGAGGAAGGTTTACTTTCTTTTTTGTTTGTTATATAATTATATTTTTTGGTAATTCTAATTTTTTTCAAGAATCCAAATTCATGGTTTTTTAACTGTTTCCCCACCAATAGTGTCATATCTGATACATACAGTTTCTGAGACCTGTTGCATCACTATATGGTAACACCTTTTCTCAAAACCTTTCAGCAGTATACAATCTAATATGTCTGTTCTTCCCCTGATAAGTAAGATTTTGCTCTACAATAATTATGATAACTAATATACAGAATTTGCTAAATTTGTTATCATTGTTTAGGCTTAGAAAACTGCCAGCAATTTGTTTTAAATGTGGTAGTCTTCATGTGCTTTTATTTTTCATGTTCATTTAAGTTCATTTAAGTTTATTTGATCTATGTATTTTTATTTATTTTAGCTTTGTGTAAAAATAACTGTTTTTTTGCATTATAAATGAGAACTACGGCCACAAAGCATCAAACTCTGTAGCCCTTGAGAATGTAATTTTCTAATTCTAACCAAACCCCAACAGTGGAAGCAAAGAGTAAAGGTGCCTGAATCTTATAGATGTGCTGTGATTTTCAGAACTTCCTTTGTGCTATAATTAATTTGTAGTAAATAATCAGGTTGTTTTGGCTAAATAATAAAAGCTGAATGCAAACCTACTTAATAAACTGACACAGACAAGCAAGTCTCCTTCACTTCCTGCCCTTATGCCAACCCATGTCCTAACCACCTTAAATCCGAATAAGCCAGGTGTTGGTAACTCTTCTTTTATTTTTAAGTAATTTAAACTCTCAGCCCACGCTAGTTGCTGCTAGTCCATAACAGGCCTACGATATGCCTTTTTTCACAGGTTTCTTAACTGAGGGCTTAGTAAAATTTGCTTGGCATGGCCAAAGTACTCCAGAGCCCCTATGTGGTGTAAAACAGATTTTTTTTTCTGCCATGAACTTCTGTTGCAACTCACATCAACTTGTTTTAGGTCATGGAGTGACCCAGTCACTGTGCTTAGACAGCTTCTTATTGGATTAGTAGTGCTTAATAATCCTTAAAACACATCTGTAAATAACATCAGAGCTAACACTAGTGCCACGCAGTTCAGATTTAATGCACCACACTGATAGAAAAGCACAGCACAGGCAGTTTAACTCTCAAATACTAATGTTTCTCATGTTTGAAACTTTGGCACAGACAACTGGTACTGTTCCTTCATTCAGAGCGAGTTCTCCTGTCAGTTTGTGTGTTGAAGTGGCCCAGGTTGTTCAAACATTTTACCACAGAATGTAACAGCAAGCTGGCAGATTCATACTCCAAAGAAAACAACCTACTGTAATTCCACCATCACATCTTGGCTACATTAACCCAATGAACCTCACTGTTGCGACATTCTGCTGTTTTGTCTTTATGTTTACAGACAGGAAATTGTTTGTTGCTTTTATGAGCTCTTTAAATGAATGATATTCTACAAGTCCCCTCAAATAATTACAGCAGATGATGCCATCACCAGAACCCCCATCCTCAACCAAAAGTCTCGCCCCTTAGAAACGTGAAATCCCATCCTCCCGTGTGTCCCTGCCCACCTTGCGATGGTTTAGACTCAACAGAAGAGAGGACAAGTGTATTGGAGGGTTGAATATCACACGGAAGGATGCGTTTTCTAGTTTCTAAAGTGATATTTCGGTTGAAGGAAGGAATTCCAGTTCCTAACCTGAAACATCCTGCCTCTAAGGAGCGGGACTAAGGTTGATGAGCTACAAATTCTGATTGATTGAAGGGACCTATCAAGATTGTTGATGGATGGTGGGGTATATCTTTTTCCCTCTTTCATCAATGTTAGAAAGCATTTAATGACAAATTGAAAGTAATAACTTTCTGGCAAAAGAAAAATGTTACTGTAAGGATGAAGCAAAAAAAAAAAAACAAAACTGTATTAGTGTTTACAAGAAAGTTATATTGATTATAAAGTGTTGTGGTCTCGCTCCTTTGTACCAAGTCTTTTTTTCTGTTACTCACCTCTCTTTCTTGTCTGACAGGGGCGTGGCTGAGCTTAATTGCAGGATTGTCATTCACACCTGTTTCTCATCATGCTCATCAGTACCATTTCATAAGCCAGTCTCAGTGAGGCAGTTTCATACTCCTATTCTGAGCTGGGTGTACTGAGCTTTTGAGTGGGCTGTAATTTCAGATACTGAATGGTCTGAAGCACAGAAAGTTCTTTTATACATTTATTTATTTTTATAGAATGTTGCTTGAAAAAGGTTAATTTAGAAGAGATTTGATTTGTTTTGTAATCTCTTGAGACTCCTGTTGAGAATTTTTTACTGATGTAAGGCAGTGAAAGCCTCTGACAGGCAATTTAACACCTTCGTTTTTCCTCTTGCCCTGACAAAATTTGTAGTAGAGTGAACTTGGCTGAAAAGTGTCTTTTGATGCTGTAATCTACTAGAAGGCAATCTTTACCTATGGAATTTCAGACATTTTCCACTTGATCCGATACACCGTGGAAAGCCCTGTTCTTAGTTAACAGCATAAATTTGGAGTCTTTTTACTTACATGAACCATTTACTTCCATCTCTTTCTGTCAGTCTCATTGACTGTATAAATTACTGTACAGCGCTTACGTCATGTGACCCATAGATTTCTGAAGAGCGAAAATGAAGCCAATAGGTGGGTCTTACCGTCGCCATCTTGCTGTTTCGTCATTATCGGAAAATCCCAAAATGGATGTTAAGGTAGAACTGAGAGGGCTTCGTTAGGGTGGCGCCAGCAGGAAGTATGCAGCTGTAACCAGTGATAGCGCTCTAACACGCATCAATCAAAAGGACACGCCTCTAATTTAAAGATTAAAATAACATAAAATAAAATAATATATAATAAAAACTAATAATAATATAACCCCCATAATATAACCCATTATACCAAAAAAAAGTTTTTGGAGCCACTCTGTAAACATGTTTATTTCAGCTGTGAAATCGGACATTTTAACATTGGAGTGTATGGGGATTGCTCGCTATTGGTGCCAGTCGTCTAGCGGTGAGGGGTGAACTGCAATTAAACTGAATTCCGCATTAGCGTCACCATCGGCAGCCAGAGATTGCCGCCTGGTCAGTCCATGTGCTAAGCTTTATAAGCTGTCAATTTTAAAGAGGTGATGGGATTTTGGATAATCTCCAAATTTAAAATCCACTATTTGCTGGAACTGGCTGGGATTTGCCTTTTCTTAAACAAAGTTTTCATGTTTTTTTTTTTTTTTTTTTAGTATTGATCTCAATAATACACTAACTAAACTTGAAATGCTCCAGCTTCTGCTTTTGACCTTTGGGATTGCATTTTTCCCATGTGAAGGCAAGTACGTGTGACACATAATGATTTTTGTTGTTGTTGTTGTTAATTTTCAAAGCAAACGAGAAAATAAATCTTTTGCCCTCTATAAGTGTAATTCTTAACAGTTGCGCTGATATCTGTGACAGTTTAGAGATGATTCAGCTATCTCAATCAGGCCCTCACGTTTACACACCCCTTTGGTTTGTCCATTTAAGATAAGAGATTCTACTTAAGACTTGATGTTATTTTTACTTGTGGTGCTTTCCTATCAGAATGCAAACATTATAAAGTCAACAAATGAGCAAACAGCATTGTTATCCCCTGCAGCTGCACCAGAATGTGTCTGTAATCAGTGAAGCTGCTGCCAGAGCTTTAATTTCAACCCTTCTTTGGAGCATCACACCAGCACACAAGAGACAGGATGGTATTTACTCAGTGAACCACAGCAAGGTGAGTATCAAGAACTGTATACTGATGATACCGATGATGAGATGTGTGATGACGGGCAGACAGAGCATTGCCATGCCTGAGGGGCTGAAATTTGTAACAGGGAAGAGCTGCTTTAAAATCCATTATAGACCTTACTCCCATTACAGTGACTGTAGTGCTAAAATAATTGCTTCCCAAGGGGAGGGTCATGGTAATGGATGGTTATTTGCATGTATGCAGATGGGCATTGCTTAAGAGAAAAACCTCACTTTATCATAAATCCCTATTAATTAATCCTCATTCAGTAGAAAGTGCAACTTTTGCAACCTCAGAAAGATGAATGACAGATAACGGCAAAAAAGACAAGCTTTGGTTGGAGGCATGACCTAGGAGTAGAAGGTCCAAGTGTGTGTTTTATTGTAGTGTCAAAAAACTGCATAAATCATTGCTGACTGATTATACTAAGTGTACATAAGTGCATACCATGAAGATTTCTCTGTGTATTGAATAAAAAACATTGAAACCATGAATGGGAAGCATGCAGCTGAGTTAGTAGGTGAGCTGCAGCATAATTAAGGCATTCCTGGAGTCTGTGCACCATGCACTTCCCAACCCACACTTGTTTTTTATTTCTTTTTTTTTTATTTTCTTGTGTTGTTTGATTGAGCTCTGTTATGTTGAAACAACCTGTAGGCTTTGAAAAATGAGGTCAGCAGCAAAGGATGCTCTAATGAAAATAAAGCATCTCAACACAGTGACATTTCTCTAAGATGACAGTCGAACAAGAGCAGCTCAAAATGTCACATCACAGGAGAAAAAAGAGGATGCAAAAAAAGAGGGAAAATAGAAGAAATTAGCCATTATCATTTGGTTCCACATGCAGGAGACACTTTGGAGTTTAGAGAAGTTAGAAAGTTGCTTAAAATCTTGCAGTTGTTTGCACCCTTACCCTACAACAACATTTTGGAAACATAAATGCTATGAAGATAGACAAGGATCCTAAACACACAGACAGACAAAGTTATGATAGCATGAGGGTTTTTGTAAATGGGTTGACAAATTGTCAGGTTGACAAATGCAAATTGTATCACTAAACACGATAACTTTGTTTTTATTTTAATTATTTAACATTTATTTCAGCACAAAATACAATCACTAAAAAAATTCCTAAACATACATCTGTGTCTGTGTCTGTGTGTGTATAATGTCCCTAAACATACATCTGTGTCTGTGTGTGTGTGTGTGTGTGTATAATGTCCCTAAACATACATCTGTGTCTGTGTGTGTGTGTATAATGTCCCTAAACATACATCTGTGTCTGTGTGTGTGTGTGTGTGTGTATAATGTCCCTAAACATAC